>PVJC01005422.1:0-59156 GCA_004026665.1 Murina feae | reverse complement strand
TTGTGTGTGAAGGGGATAAGATTAAAAAGAAAGTTAATAGGGGTGACCAGGCCGGTAGGGGAGGGCAGTTAGGGGGATCAGGCAGGCAGGCAGAGTGGTTAGGGCAGGCCGACAGGTTAGCGGTTAAGAACCAGAGGTCCTGGATTGTGAGAGTCCCCAAGAACTCCATATTGGAGAGGGTGCAGGTCGGGCTGAAGGATCACCCTCCCACCCCTACCCCCGTGCACGAATTTCGTGCACCGGGCCCCTAGTATAGTTAATAAAAATGTATGGTGCCTGGTGGGTGCTAGAATTATCTATCAGGGGGATCACTTCATAAATTATCCTCTAACCACTATGCTGTACCTCTGAAACTAATATGAAATAATATGGAATGTCAACTGTAATTAACAAATAAAATAAAGCCTTTTTTTGGTAAGTTTGCTGTCTGGCTTCCCCAGATATTGTTTCTTTTGATTGCTTTTTCTCCCTGTGTGAGAGCCATAATTTCTTGTTTCTTTTATGCCTTGTAATTGTTTTTTCGAAAAACTGGATATTTTTAAATACAACGTGGCAACACTATAAATAAAATTCTTCCTTGCCTAGGGTTTGTTGTTGCTTTGTTGTTTGTTTGTTTAGTGGATTTCTGTGCTCATTCTGTAAAATTGGTATTCTCTGTCCTGTGCGGCCACTGAAACAGCAATTTTTGTAAGTGTCTCTAAGCAAGAAGTCTTCCCGTTTCTGTCTAGGGGCATTTTGTGTGGGTTGGGGCACACCTTTATTACCAATAGGGCCAATTACATCTCTGTCTTTGCCATTGCTCGCTGCTCGCACAGAGCCTCAAGGTCAGCAGAGCTGAGAATGTAGGGACTTCTCAGGTCGTTTCTGGAATACGTTAAAGCTTTGCTTCCCACATCTCAGACTCCAGTGTTTCCTTTTAATTTTTTAGTTTGTCTAATTTTTGCTCCACTTTTTACCACTATTTTGGGCAGTCATGATGTTACAGAATTGCTACTGATTTGTCTTTCACAAATGCCCCCCAGGAAAAAGTTTCAGAGAATCACCCAAGAAGCCCCATAATGCCAGTTCTCTGAGGCTGGGACTCTGGAGGAGTTTTAGCCTCATCAGCAGTTGCCAGGCTGCTTGTTTCACCATGATTTGCAACTGGTTGTTTTCAAGGCTGCACGAATATAAAAAGGAGGAAAGGGACAGTTTAAAATGCCTTGAACCTCTCTTTTCTTATGAGATTCTGCTGAATAAAAGATGCCTGAATGATTTCAAACCTCGGCTGACTTCCAGAGGTCAAACAATGTTGATAATGACTATTTTTTTTGCAAGTGTTTTTGGTGCTACTACGAAGGAGAGGGTATTTGGAGATTATTGCTCTGCCATTCATAGTGATGTCTACATTGTTTATAACATCAAAAACCTGAAAACAACCTTACAATATCATACTCTCTTGATGAGGGCTCATCAACAAGAGTAATATGCCATGAACATCTATATCACAGGCTATTGGGAAACCTCACAGAAGAATATGTTAGAGCTATGTCTCTTGCCTTAGAGGGATGTTCATGATGTTTTATTTTTTTATTTTTATTTATTTTTTTGGCAGAGCCAGCTGAGACTTTATTTTGAAAAACAAACAAATGATGATTCAGACACCAGCTCTCCATCACGGGTCTCAATCTTCACAACCACCGTCTTAAAGAAGCTGGTGCAGTGGAAGGAGCCAGAGCTCCCACTAAAGCCCAAGTTGGCCTGGAAGCCCTGGCCATAGTTGAGGTTCCTGGAAGATGGGTTCATCAGCCCACCTGAGTAGCCACTGGTGGTCTGGGTGTGCATTCTCATGTTCTACATCCTAGATTCCAACCCTCCTTGCCCTCCAGCAGCTTGCTGTCCCTAGTGATCTCCATGTCCAGGGTCAGCTTGACGTTCATGAGCTCCTAGTACTCATGCAGCTGCGGGGCCATGTTCTGCTTGGCGTTTCTCAGGGTGGCATCCAGCTCAGCCACCTTGGACTGAACATCCTTGACGGCTCCCCACACTGCTCGACACTCGCAATTGGCAGCCTCCAGGGAAGCCTTCTGGTCTTTGAGGCCCTCGATCTCAGCCTGGAGTTGACTGATGTTCCAGTTCATCTCAGAAACCTCAGTCGTCATGCTATGCAAGTCATCCCAGTGCCTCCCAGCCAACATCTGCAGCTCCTCAGACTTGAGCTGGTAATGGTCTCAGCCTTAGCCCGGCTGTAGTTGGCGATGTCCTCGTACTGGACCTTGACCTCAGGGATGATGTCGTTGAGGTCCAGAGAGCAGCTGTTGTCCATGGACAGCACCACAGATGTGTCGGAGATCGGGGACTGCAGTTCACGAATCTTCTCTTCATACAACTGCCTATAGAAGTTGATCTCATCAGCCAGGTGGGACTCCAGCTCTACCTTGTTCATGTATGCTTCATCCACATCCTTCTTGATGAGGACACATTTATTCTCCATCTCTGTGTGCTTATTGATCTCATTCCCATACTTATTCTTCAAGTCTTCCACCAGTCCCTGCATGTTGCCAAACTCTGCCTCCAGCCTCAGTTTTTCTTGACCCAGCGTGTCCACCTGCCGCTGAAGTTTGTTGATGTAGCTTCAAACGTGTTGTCCATGTTGCTGTGAGTCCTCTTCTGCTGCTTCAGGAAGTTTCATTTGGCCTCCAGAATCTTATTCTGCTGCTCCAGGCTCTGTACCTTATTGATGAAAGAAGCAAACTTGTTGTTGAGGGTCTCAATCTGCTCCTTTTCCTGGTTGTGCATGGCCTGGATATTGGGGTCCACCTCCAGCTTCAGGGAGCTCAGCAGACTCTGGTTCACTTGTATAGCTGTGATGTTCCCCATACTCCCAGCCTCACCATAACCCCAAGCCAGTCTCAGACTAGTGCCCACCTGGGAAAAGGCCAAGGAGCTGATGCGGGTGCCGGGCCCACTGGCTACTGAAGGCCTGGGAGCCAGAGATGGACACGTTGTAGGTCTTCTGGGTCACCCATGTGGACATGGTGGAGGCTGGAATGGAGGTAAGCAGACTGAACCAGACAGAGATTCGAGAAGAAGCCAAAAAGCTGCTTCTCATGATGTTTTAAATTAGAAAAGTTGGAGACAGAATGAATCCATGTGATTACGTATGTATGTTGGTATCCATTTATATATGTACTAGGGACCTGGTGCACAAAAATTTGTGCACTCGGGGGGGGGGGGGCCCTCAGCCCGGCCTGTGCCCTCTCCCAGTCTGGGACCCCTCGGGAGATGTCTACCTGCTGACATGCCTGGCCAGCCCGGATGAGGGGCTGATGGCTGTTTGCAGGCTGCCCAAGCCCCCCAGTGGGGACCCTCACCCCATGGGGGTGTGACCAGCATGGATGAGGGGCTGAGGGCCATTTTCAGGCTGCCCACAGCCCCTTCAGGGTTCAAGTCCCTACTGGGGTACCTGGGCAGCCTGGGTGAGGGGCTGAGAGCCGTTTTCAGGCTGCCCACAGCTCCCATTGACCCAACATCCAGTGAGGCTGGCTGGAATCAGGTTTCTGAGGTTTATTTATCTTCTATAATTAAAACTTTGTTGTCTTGAACAGAGGCCTAGGCAGGCAACAAAGCCTCCTGTTTGTTTCAGCTCTGTGGCTTCTATAATTGAAATATTGTTGCCTTGAGCAGAGTCCTGGCTGGCCTAGGCAGGCAGTTTGAACTCCATCACTGGTGCAACAGAAGCCTCCTGTTTGCTCTAGCTTTGTGGCTGCTGGCCGCCATCTTGGCTGGGTTAATTTGCATACAGCCACTCTGATTGGCTGGTGGGCGTGGCTTAGGTATCTCAGAGTGTTGGTTAATTTGTATATTACTCTTTTATTAGATTAGATTTTTAAAATCATAACAACCTAAAGTCCCTAGGCATGAGTCTGTATTTTCCTCTAAGTGTGGGGCCAGTTGTATGAGGACAGTGGGGATGTCAAAATTGCCTGCAGTGAGATAGCTTATTAACTTTCTATTAACTAATTTTGCATTCTTTCAGAGGCCATGGGGAGCATGTGTTTACATTTGACATTTCTAAAGAGAATATTATCTTAAGAAGTATTATAAGGATAAAGCTATCCATTATTCTACAACCCCAAGGAGTTTTACATTTAACATTTTCTCTGCTTTTTATATCCATACTAGGGGCCCGGTGCACAAAAATTTGTGCACTTAGGAGGTCTCTCAGCCTGACTGACCTGTGCCCTCTTGCAATCTGGGACCCCTCTGGGGATGTCCACCTGCTGGCGTGCCTGGTCAGCCTGGGTGAGGGGCTGATGACTGTTTGCAAGCTGGCCAAGCCCCCCAGTGTGGACCCTCATCCCATTGGGGTGTGGCCAGCCTGGGTGATGGGCTGAGAGCCGTTTTCAGGCTGCCCACAGTCCCTTCAGGTTTTGGATCCCTACTGGGGTACCTGTCCAGCCTGGGTGAAGGGCTAATGGCTGTTTGTAGGCTTGCCAAGCCCCCCAGTGGGGACCATCATGGGTGACAGACTGAGGGCTGTTTTTAGGCTGCCCACAGCTCCCATTGACCCAATGTCCCAGCAAGGCTGGCTGGAAGCAGGTTCCTGGGGTTTATTTATCTTCTATAATTGATACACTGTCCCTTTAAGACAAGGCCTAGGCAGGTAACAAAGCCTCCTGCCTACTTCAGCTCGTGGCTTTAAAATTGAAAGAATGTTGCCTTAGTAGTCACAGCCAGGACTGCTGTTTGCTTCAACTCGGAGGCTTCTATAATTGAGACAATGTTGCAAATATGTTGTTGCCTGGAGCTGAAAGAAGCCTGGGCGGCCAGCAAACAGTTTTACTCCTGAAATGGAAGCTGCCTGTTTACTCTAGCAGCTCTGTGACTGCTGGCCTCCATCTTGGCTGGGTTAATTTGCATACAGTCGCTCTGATTGGCTGGTGGGTGTGGCTTAGGCATCCCAAAGAAACGGCCAATTTCAATATTACGCTTTTATTAGATTAGATCAATACTTTTTCATGGTATTATTATTATTAGTGTATCCCAAAAGATTTTATAGCTCAAAAAACTACACATTGTACTGGCTTTCCATGTTTGTTAACACTTTGTAATCGAGCATTTTCCCGCCAAATCGCGTGCTTCACTGTGTGGTAGCATTCGAAACACTTTCCTTTGTGCAGGGGTACATTACAAAACTTGCACATGTATCACATTTCACTGCGTAGTTTATGAGTAGCACACACACGACAACGACGTAAAACATTTTTATTTTTGCCGGTTCCAACTAGAGGTTCCAATGTATGTTTCCTCATGTCCATTGACAGTCTCCTTGGTGGATCCGATTTTCCTCGTTTCCTGCAAAAAATATGTTAAGACTATTTTTTAAACTCGAGAGAGATGAGCTATTCATTTGGTGCCCAGTGGTGCTCCCAGTATAGCAGAGATGGCCTGAACAATTGGCCTGAACAATAGTACTACCTGCCAACCACTGGGAATCTTCAGGATGCAATGACAGGAAGGGAGGGCTGCTCTCAGAGGTTTGGCTTGTGCTGTGGAGGTCTTGCTGGATTCCTGCAAGACATTGCTTTGTCCTGTATACTCAGCCCTCAAGTGACCATCTAAAATATTTAGTCAAGCCCTCAAAGAGATGCACTTGACTCTTGAGAGGAGGTTATAGGGAAGCCCATTTTCTACCTGAAGAATTTGGCAGGTGACTGGACTTGTGGCTACCTTAGCAACCTTTAGGGAAGAGTCTATGCCATTTGCAAGCTGAGTGCCTGACCTCATTAGTTGTTCTACATGTTTTCTCTCATGACAGTGATCACATTTTATAAAGTGTCAGCAGGGAACTCAGTGACACATTCCTTATAAGCTGGTCTGCCCTCAGAATTTGGGAATCTGTGGGCAGGACAACTATATGTTGCAGCTTAACATTAACTTATAACATTAGTGCCAATTTTAAACACTTTTCCTGTTATTTCTATGAGCACATCTGTACTTATTGAACTATGTCTTAATTTTGAGACTCAAAAAATATGGTTCTTTTATGGGTAGGATTTTTCTGGACACTGTTCTTCCAAATCTATTTCCCATCTGACCTGTTTAATACTGTTGGGTTGTGTGTGCATATGCACAGGTGAGGAGCAGAAAGGAAGGTGGACCCTAGAAGGAGAAAGCCAGAATTCTAGCACACCTTTTACCTGGCTTCGAAGTTAGTGTTATTTCTCTTTTCTTCTTTATAGTTTTCTGCCATTTCTTAGTTTATATGGAACACTTAGTACAATTATGATTAGGCAAGAAAACAATACATTTTAAATCAGTTTCTTCTAAGAGGAATCACACATTGAAAAACATTCTACACTTTACCCTATGTTTGAATGAAACAATCATATTTTATTCTGAGCAGGTTTGGCGTGGGAAAAGGAAGAACCCCTCTGATGCTCAGACTTTGAGTGGGTGGAGCAGAGTGAGACATGGGAGTTAACTTTGAGGAGTAACCAGGACCCCAATAAAAAGATCATGGGACTCAGAAGAAAAAAAAACAATGTTTTATCTAGAGTCCATCTTATTTATAAACTAGGAGCCCAGTGCACAATATATTGTGCACTCGGGGGAGGTCCCTCAGCCCGGCCTGTACCTGCCCAACCTGCAGCCTGCCACCCGCATATTGTGCCCCCCTACCCACACACACCACCAGCCACCCAAACATATTGCCCCGCTGCTCACACACACCACCCGACACCAGCTGATCGCACCCCACCCACCCACACATGCCACCACCACCTGGTTGATCTTGCCCCGCCCACACACACACCCCACTCACCCTGACCCTTGCACCGCACTCACCTCCGGGGCTGCTGGCCTCCATCTTTGCTGAGTAAATTTGCATACAGCCACTCTGATTGGCTGGTGGGCATGGCTTAGGCATCTGTAGAAATGGTCAATTTCAATATTACGCTTTTATTAGTGTAGATATATTAGAGTCCCGGTGTACAAATTCATGCACCAGTGGGTCCCTTGGCCTGGCCTGAGGAATCAGCCAAAACCGACTCTGACATTTCCTGAGGGGTCCTGGATTGCAAGAGGTCATAGGTCAGGCCGAGAGACCCCACTGGTGTGGTGCATGATGGGGGCCAGGGAAGGACATGGGACAGCTGAGGAAGGACTGAGGGAAGGCTCCAGGGCGTGTCCAGCCTATCTGGCTCAGTCCCAATTGGCTAGACCCCCACAGCAAGCTAACCCACCAGTCAGAGCATCTGCCCCCTGGTGGTCAGTGCATATCATAGTGAGCTATTGAGCAGCCTTAGCATATCATTAGCAAATTACTCTTTGATTGGTTGAATGGCTGACTGGATGACCGGACACTTAGATATTAGGCTTTTATTATGTTAGACTTTTATTATATAGGATGAAGCTTCATCCTTCATCAGATTCTAATGCAGCAAAGGCTTGTAGCCATGCAGTCAAAGATGTCCTTATTCCAAACCATCCAGCAGTGATTACTATGAGAATGATTTTGGAAGTTCACCACAAAGCCCTTCTAGCATAATGTTTGTAATATTTTATTATTTTTACTAGAGGCCCAGTGCACAAAAATTTGTGCACTCAGGGAGGGGGGTCCCTCAGCCCAGCCTATGCCCTCTCACAGTCTGGGACCCCTTGGGGGATGTCCACTTGCCAGTGGGGAGCAGGCTTAAGCTACAATCAGACATATTTAGCACTGCTGAGGAGGCAGGAGAGTGTTCCACCACCACCTGACAGCTGACAGCTGTCAGCCTGTGGGAGTGCACTGACCACCAGGAGACAGCTCCTCCATTGAGCATCTGCTCCTTGGTGATCAGTGTGTGTCATAGTGACCAGCCATTCCCAGTCATTCTGCTGTTAGGGTCAATTTTCATATTAGCCTTTTATTATATAGGATAGAGGCCTGGTGCATGGGTGGGGGCCAGCTGGTTTGCCCTGAAGGGTGTCCTGGATCAGGGTGGGGGTCCTGCTGGGGTGCCTGGCCAGCCTTGGTGAGGGCTGAGGGCCATTTTCAGGCTGGCCACACCTCTTTCAGGGTTGCGGGAGCCCTACTGGGGTGCCTGTTCAGCCTGGGTGAGGGGTTGATGGTCATTTGCAGGCTGGCCACACCCATAGGCTGGAAGCAGGTTTCTGGAATTTATTTAACTTCTATAATTAAACTTTGTAGCCTTAAGTGGAGCCCAGGTTGGGTTGCCCCTGGCAATGGAGGTTCCCAGCCTCTCCTTGAGCAGAGGCCAAGCTGGCTGGAAGCAGGTATCTGGGATTCATTTATCTTCTATAATTGAAACTTTATAGCCTGAGTGGAGCTCAGGCCTGGCCAGGGAAGGTGGGAAGCTTGACTTCCTCCTTGCCGGGGTCAACACAAGCTTCCTGCTCGTTCCAGCTCCATGGCCACAGCCATCTTTCTGTTGGAGTGATGGAGTGGGGATGTGATGGTTAATTTGCATATTACTCTTTTATTAGATAGGATTGTTAAGACAGTGGTTTTTCTGCAGTTGAATATAGTTTGGACTTTTAGAAAAATTCTCTGTTTAAAATTGTGATCCATTAGTGGAGTTTGAAGTCATTCTTCTCAGGCAATGGCTTTCAAAATGCGACCTCTGGACCAGCATCATCTGCATTACCTTGAACATGTTTGAAATTCAAGTTTTTGAGCCCTGCTCAAGAGCTAAATAATTACAATTTCTGGAATTGTAATGTGTGTTTTCACAAGCTGTCCAGAGGGTTCTGATGTAAGCCAAAGTCTATGCCCTATTGATCTAGAGTTGAAAAGTGTAGATAACATATAAACGGTATACTAGCTATTCTGAATATGTGATATATACATCCATATGTACACATATATATTTCTGTATATATATACACACATATATAGAAAAAAGAGACATAAGAAGAAACAAGGACAGGAGGGTAGCACTAGTATTTCATATTCCTTTGGATAATGAGTAAGCCTACATTCTTGGAAAAATCAGAGCAGAAGTGTGTGAACTATAGTAGGAGTAAATTCCTGTACAGCTTCATCATAGACAAAGGCCTGTGACAAAAGGAAATAGTTGTACAGAATAATCAATTATTAATAATAATTTAAAAATCGATTATAAACTTGTGGCTTTAACAAATGGGTGGTCCCATGTGGTGCCAATAATGGGTTTGTCATGGGTAACTTCCTTCTTTGAGAATTTTATTTTTAAAGTCACTAAAGACACAGGGGTGGGGCTGATTGAGTGGAAGGATGGCAGGAAGAGAAGTGGTCAGAGAAGGAGAGTGAGCCTCTGAGAGCGTGTCTGCTCATTTCTGTTTCAGAACACAAGGTGAATGTGCTGTGTTATTCCCAGGCATCTGCAGCCTTCATATTTCACATGAGGCCCCTTTTGGCGCTTTCTGTGACACAGAGATGAGTCTACCCTTCCACTCACACATTATTTTTTCAAATGTGGTAAATCAATAGCTTTTGCTGACATCTTTGGCATTTTCTTTAAGGAGCATCTTAGCTTCATGTGGGGGCTGGTGATTAGTAATTGCTCACTCCCTGGCGAAAAACTGTTAAGAGAATACTTTACAGTTGATGATACAAGTCTCACCAGAGTTAAAATGTGCTGCTAGTTAGTACCAGCAGCTGGAGGTTGAAAAGCAGGCCTCCAGATGTGCTTTCTGGGGGTAGTGTCCTAATTATTCAGGATGCCCGAGGGGTTTAGGTAGTCAGTATCTCTGGAGCTTATCCACTTTTTGGCCCTTCAGGTAAACAGCTGTTGGTCTTGGTGAGATGCATTAATTCATGAAATCATTCAGGTGCTCTATGCCAGGTGCTGTGCAGCTTGCTGGGATCCTGCAGTGAACAGCACAGAAGCCTGCATGCAGTCCAGCTGTCCTCATGGGTCACAGCAGTAGGCCAAGCTCCGCCTGTCCTGAAGGCTGTCCCAGGCAGCACACTATTGTACTTTCCTACATGGGCTTGGGATTCATAAAGCAAGTACAAATTAGTTCATGGTACGGCGAGACCTTGGAAAACTTGTTTCACCTTCCTATGTACACTTTCCTTATATGTATAATCGACATAATAGTGGTACTAAGACCTGGAGTTATTGGACTATTAAAAGAGATGATATATGTACAAACTCAAAACTAAGTTTAGCATTTAGTAAGTCCTCAATACATATCAGGTATTATTATTTTTGAACACAAGCCTGGGGGACAGGGTGTAGATGAATGTGCAAATATTCACTATGACTATTAAAAGTAACAAAAATAATAGCATTGTTTTGTTTTGTTTTGTTTTATATGCCAAAGATTGCAAGTTTGGGCTCCTGTCAATAAGTGGCTTCTCTGAAATTTTTTAAAAATATATTTTATTGATTTTTTTTTTTACAGAGAGGAAGGGAGAGGGATAGAGAGTTAGAAATATCCATGAGAGAGAAACATTGATCAGCTGCCTCCTGCATGCCCCCTACTGGAGTTGTGCCTGCAACCAAGGTACATGCCCTTGACCAGGAATTGAACCTGGGACCCCTGAGTCCGAAGGCTGATGCTCTAGCCACTGAGCCAAACCGGTCAGGGCAAAATTTTGAGAAGGCTCACTTATAGTGATGTACATACATGTTAAGGGAACCAAGCTGAAAATAAAGTGTCACTGTTTAAAAATTGACAAATGTATATAATATATATAACAACTATCTGGCTCCGAACTATGTGATTCTGTTTGAAAGGGATGAGGGAGTTGTTGGCTGGCTCATTTTCTCATAAACTGAAAAGTTGAAAAATGTAAATAGTTAAAAAACATGCAATGAGTTCCAAAGGTATGAAAATCCCCGTGGTTCAGTGCCCCAGTCCTTTCCCCTAAAGCAACTACATTGTCATTGTTTTTTTTTGTGTGTGTGTGTGTGTGTGTTTTCTTTTAGGAATAATCTGTGCATAAGCAAATTTATGCCAAATATTTATCCTCTCATTATTATGTATGTTTAATTGTGGTAAGATACACATAACATAAAATTTGTCACCTTAATCCTTTTTAAGTGTACATACTAGTAGTGTGAAGTATATTCACATTGTTGTGTACCCATCACCAGAATTTTTTTATCTTACAAAACTGAAACTCTGTACCTACCAGCAGTGAGAGTTCCTATTGCTCCATCTTCTTGTCAGCATTTGCCTATAATTTGTCACTTTTAGTCTTAATGCTCTAGTGACATTTTCATATGCTTATTTATCATCTATATATCTTCTTTGGTGAGATGTCAAGTGAGTCTTTGCTTATTTTTTTTTTAATTTTGGGTTTTTTTACTGTTGGGTTTAAAAGCTCTTTATCTATTTTGGATACCAGTTCTTTCTTGGATGTTTGCTTTGCAAATATTTTTCCCAGACTATGGCTTGTCTTTTCATTCTCTTAACAGTGTTTTTCACAGATCAGAAGTTTTTAATTTTAATTAAGTCCAACTTATCATTTTTGTTTCATGGATCATATTTTGTTGTATATAAGAAGTAATTGCCAAACACAAAGTCATTTGAATTTTCTCCTATGTTATCTATGTTTTAAATGTTTTTGTTTTACATTTAGGTCTGTGATAGACTTTGAATTAATTATTAGAAAATGTCAAAGATTTATTTTTTTACATGTGGGTGTTCAGTTGTTCTAGCACTATTAAACATTTTTAATTAAATTTATTGAGGTGGCCCAGCCAGCATGGCTCAGTGGATAAGTGTCAACCTAAGAATTAGGAGGCCACTAATCCTCATGGAAAAGCAAATAAAAACCACAAAAACGTATTATCTCACACCTGTTTCTGTGTACCTGTGTGCATGTGCGCATACATGTGTATAAAATGGAATCTTACTCAGCCATAGAAAGGAGATCCTGCCATTGGTAATGACATGGGAGGACCCTGAGGGCACTATACTATGTACAATATCACAGTATGTGTATCTAAAGGAGCAGGGAGTGGAATGATAGCTGCCAGGGCCTGTGGGATGGAGGAAATGTGGAGATGTTGGTTGAAGAGTATACACTTCCTGACATAAGATCAATAAGTCCTGGGGATCTAAGGTACAACAGCATGGTGATTAGAGCAAATGTTACTGCATTACACACTTAAATGTTGCTAAGAGAGTAGATCTGAAATATCTACCACAAAAAAAGGAACAGTAATTATGTGATGTGATGAAGGTATTAGCTAATGCTATGGTGTAATCATTTTACAACATGTAAGCATATCAAATAAACATGTTGTATACCCTAACCTTGCACAATATGACATGTCAATTATATCAAGAAAGCTGGGAATAAACAAACAAAAGATGACAAGGAGAAGATATCCATCTACAAGCCAAGGAGGGAGGCCTCAGAAGAAACCACCCCCCTGACACTTTGATCTTGGATATCTAACCTCCAGAGCTGTGAGCCTTACATTTCTGTTATTCAAGCCAAAAGAAAAAAAAAAAAAAGAGTACCACTAATTTAGTATAAAATGCAGATTATAGTGTTTACTGTCAGATTTGAAAATATTTATAAATTAAAGTAGGAATATTTTAACTTTTTGTTGATAATATTGATTTTCCATCTACATAGTCCTGTACTAGTTCCTTTTATCAGCATTCAACTTATGTGGAGGAGGTAACGTATACATAGAGAACATACACTCAAGCAAACTCAGTAAACTGTTAGATTAAAGCCATTTTGCCTCAAATATTTATTTATTAGCCTGTCTAGTTTGGGGCTGTCATAGCCCATTCAAATGTAAAATCCTGATCTGCAGAACCATCTGAAAACCATTGTGTCTACCTTGCCACCACTAAGAGATGGGAAAAGTAAATAAAGTGATGGTTTTTCTCCAGAACTGAAGGGAGTTGAAAATGCCAATAAGTATAATAAGCAGTTTACTGTTCTGTCTATGTGCACAATGACACACCTGGCTAATGTTTCTAAAGTGAAATATTTATTAGCACTTGAAAGAAACAAGGCGTTGGCCCAACCAAAGGCAGAGAAATCCATCTTAATCTCTTAATCCTCTTTATTGTTCAAATGCTATCATTATTCATACTCATCTATTAACTAAGAGGTTACTTAGTGAGATAACACAGGAAGTGTAGTATCAAAATAACTTAAAGAAGGTGAGGTAGGATGACAGGCATGGAAAGTGAAAAATTTAAGGCTCACAATATTTATTTCATAAAGAAATTTGATAGTAATAGAAGATGCTTTTTCCCCCTCACCTGAGGATATTGTCCATTGTTTCCCAGAGAGAACAGAAGGCAAGAAGTGAGGGAGGAAAGGAGGGAGAGAGAGACAGAGAGAGAAAAACATTGATGTAGAGAGACACAGGGACTGGTTGCCTCCCTCACTCTCCTCGACCAGGGCCTGGGAGCAAACCAGCAACCCAGGAAGGTGCCCTTTACTGGGAATCAAACCCGAGCTCCTTTGGTGCTAGGGTCAACACTTTACCAATAGAGCCACACCATCCAGGGCAGAAAATGCATTTTTAATTAAATAAAAAGTAAGTAACTTCAAATAAATGCAACTGTATTTAGGTAAACAATTTCTATAATGTAATTTTGTTACAGGTAATTCTTACAGAGCTCACCTTATGGCTTCATTGCAGATATTTTCTCATTATTTTAAATGATATCTCTGCAGTTTGAAATAAGAATACAATTTCACATCATGTCGTCACTCATGAGTGCATGCAACCCCCCAAAAAATGTTGAATGAAGAACATATATTTTTTGAGATAAAGAAATTATGATCCAAAATGTTTTTACATTATCTTACTATTCACAGAACTCTCTGTTATTCAATATATGCTCTTGCTATTTAAAATATACGATATCTGAAGCCTGACTTTTAGAAACTGATCCATAGCGATTGTCTAGCAAAGCCTTAATAAAATAAAGGAAATCCCACACAGCAAGTACACCCCAGGGTTAGTTAGCTGGGTTACCCGTGAATCCTTCCAAGCCTTAGAGAAAAAGCAATGAGTCTTTGTAAACCACTCTCAGGAGAGTGATGTCACCACTTATCCATACACTAGACTGACTGCCCATCGTGGGCCCCAGCGAGTGCACATGTGGCTGATGTACACAGGTTCAAGAATCCGAAATGCACTGATGGAAGCTGTTAACCAGCCCATGTACACACTCTGAGGTTTTGGTCTCAGAATTTTTAATATAATGTATAGGACAATGAGGGATGGATAGCCTATCCCAATTAGCACAGCTGATGTGAGGCACTGGGCCAGAGGGATCATGGGGATGTAGAGGCACCCAGCTTGTTCAATTGGGCAACCAGTTGGTCCTTCACTGTGATCTTCTCTTGGAGACCTCCAGAGAGTAACAATCATTTTCCCAAATGTATTCTTAGGGATTCAATTGTTATATAAATCTTTCCACTGTATTTTTGGAAAGTGATTTCCCCAAGGTAACAAGCTGAAGAAACCAACCCAGACAACAATGAGTCCTCCCAGTAAAATAACACACTAGCCAGTCTTTTGGAAAGTAATTTAATCTTCATTAAAATAATAACTGTCTCAACTCCAAGAGCAACAAGTATATTCCATCACATAGCACAGCCTGGCATGCATATCTACTCTAATAAAAGAGTAATGTTGAAATTAACCTTTTCTCCGGGATGCCTAAGCCACACCCACCAGCCAAGCCATGCCCACCAGTCAATCAGAGTGGCTGTATGCAAATTAAGTCAGCCAAGATGAAAGCTGGCAACGCAACCATGGAGGCAGGTGTGGCATAGGTGGCGGGGAGGGCAGGGCGCGGGGCGGGTGGGCTGCGGGGTGGGGGGGTGAGGGGGGGAAAGCTTGGCCAGCCTGCAAATTGCCATCAGCCCCTCACCCAGGCTGGCCATGCATGCCAGCAGGTGGACATCCCCCGAGGGGTCCTAGACTGTGAGAGGGCACAGGCTGGGCTGAGGGACCCCTCCCCACCAAGTGCACAATTTATTGTGCACTGGGCTCCTAGTCTATTAATAATGGAGTAAAGATGGTTTCCAAAAGAGCAGAGATAGAACCATGGAAAACAGAACATTAGTAGTTCCAACAGCAATATGTCCCTGGGGAATCTGAACTTCACCTGTACTTGTTTCTTCAAAATTAATATTTTTATACTGCTATCCTGAGTCATCCACATGATGTTCTTTTAATATAGTAAGATTAAGAAAAATATTTAAAATTCCCAGGAAGGCACCAAGTAAAACTGGTGCTGTATACGTGTTTATTTGCAGCTTTACAGTCTTCATGTCATGCCCTTTTCTCCAATGTGTGAAACAGTTCTGAAAACTGGACCTGGAATAAAACCTAGTACTTGACATGCACTTGTGTTTGCCATGGAATTTGTTCTTTCCTGAATGGAAGTAGCACCAGCAATATGTGATCTAATAACTGCTATATTTCCTGCTCTGAATCCCACTAATTCATTAGCACCAATATGTACTATTTATTATGAGAAGCTAAGTCATGGACATACAGAGACAGTTGGCTGCCACTGAAATGAAGGTGGACACAACAAGAGATTCTTTTCTTGATCAATAATTAGACCACCAATCAAATGTAGGTAAAGTTACCATTTGGCCAAGACTAAATTAAACAATAACCCAGCCCCCCAAAAAACTTGCATTAGAGGTTCGATCAACCTTTTGGAGATATGGCCATATTGACATTATCACAACAGAAAATACTACATTTCATCAGTTCTTAAAATGCTCCTCAGTTTCTATAAATCCCATTTTCTCCAGGTTTCTCGAGAAAGGCCATCAGCTTCCACTACTGTCCTGGCACTGACTTGCCTTGCCCAGTATTACTAATGCCAATAAAGTGGTCATTACCAGGGGTGCAGGCGGGTGAGGGCAGCTTCCTCTCACATCTGCTCCTAGGGTTTTCTATATACAAACTCATGTTATCAGCAAATAATCACAGTTTTACATCTCATTCTCAATTGAGATGGCTTTTATTTCTTTTTCTTGCCTGATTGCTTTGACTACATCTTCCATTGTTATGATGAAAAAAAGTGGTGAGAGTGGGCATTCTTATCTTATTCTCAATTTTAGAGGAAAAGTGTTCAGGTTTTCACCACTTGATATTAGCTGAGGGTTTGTCATATATAGCCTTTATTATGTTGAGGTACTTTTCTTCCCTACCCATTTTATTGAATTTTTAAAAATGTATATTATTTATTGTTGATAGTATTACAGATGTCTCCCATTTATCCCTGTCCTCCCAGTCCCTACCCACCCCCACCCAGGTCTTCACCAGACTATTGCCTATGTCCATGGGCTATGCATATCCTATCTAATAAAAGAGTAATATGCAAATTGACCATCACAAGATGGCTGTCCCCATGTGGTCAAAGATGGCCACCACAAGATGATCAGCAAGGGAGGGCATTTGGGGGAGACCCAGGCCTGCAGGGTAGGACAGTTGGGGGAGACCTAGGCCTGCAGGGGAGGGCAGTTGGGGAGGACCAGGCTGGCAGAGGAGGGCAGTTGGAAGGGACCCAGGCTGGCAGGGGAGAGCAGTTGGGAAGGACCCAGGCCTGCAAGGGAGGACAGTTTGGGGGACCCAGGCCTTCAGGGGAGAGCAGTTGGGAAGGACCCAGGCCTGCAAGGGAGGACAGTTGGAGGGGACCCAGGCCTACAGGGGAGGACAGTTGGGGGGACCATCCTGGCAGGGGGAGGGCAGTTAGGGGCAATCAGGTTGGCACAGGAGCAGTTAGGCATTGATCAGGCTGGTAGGGGAGTGGTTAGGGGCAATCGGCAGGCAGAGGCCGGGAGTCAGCAGTCCTAGATTGTGAAAGGGATGTCTGACTGCCTGTTTAGGCCCAATCCCACAGTGGGCAGTCAGACATCCCTCAAGGGGTCCCAGATTGGAAAGGGCGCAGGTTGGGCTGAGGGACACCACTCCTACCCCCCACCTCCCACTCTGTGCACGAATTTCATGCACCGGGCCTCTAGGAAGTATGTAAGTGTAAGTTCTTTGGTTTACCTACTCTTATCTCTCCAACCCCATATCAAGGTATGTCAATCTGTTGCATGCCTCCATGCTTCAGGTCTTATTTTATTGGTCAATTCATCTTGTTCATTAGATTCCACAAATAAGTGAACTCATGATATTTGTCTTTCTAAGATTGGCTTATTTCACTTAACATCATAATCTCCAAGTCCAACCATGCTCTCTCAAAGGGTAAGAGATCCTTCTTCTTGGCAACTGTATAGTATTCCATTGTCTAAATGTACCACAGTTATTTTATCTATTCGTTCACTGATGGACACTTGGTCTATTTGCAGATCTTGGCTATTGTAATAATGCTGTTATGAACATAGAGTTGCATATATTCTTTCTGATTGGTGTCTCAGGATTCTCAGCTGACATTCCCAAAAGTAGGGTCACTGGTACTGCTTTACTCCTAATTCAGCAGATTAATAAATAGAGGCCTTTCTTTTATTTTCCAGTAGATGGTGCTATAGGGCAAGTTTCTGTTTATTGGTACCTCCAGGATCTCAGTGAACAGTGTTGCCTTGGTCATGGAATATGCCTTATATTCCCCAAAGTGTTGGGCATCCTCTCTGTGTCTGTGTTTCCTCTGTCTCGAGTCCTATTCCTGTGGTGGGATGTGGCATGTGATGGGGCTTTAAGTTTGTACGTTTTCAGAACTGCCTCCTTGTAACCAGAGACTGCCTGCTGTTCTGTGATATCCTGAGACACCGCTGCTGCCTCTACTAGATTCTACTCTGAGTGTTGGGTAAAGTGGGGGTGGGGCGTGGGCAAGGCCACTTCTTGAGTCTGTGGCTTTGCTTTCTTGCGAACATTGGCTGCTGCTAGTCCACAGCTGCCATGCCACTGTGCTGTGTGTCTGCCTTTCACCAGCTATAACTGCAGTGGGCTACTTAGGCCAGAATGTTTGGTCTATTCCACCTACCCTCAGTTGCTCTGTAAGGGCTGCAGCTCAACTCCTACACTACTACCATGTCAGCTTGGCCAGCAGTAGCTAATGGACTGAATCTGCAGACCTCATCTCTGTTTACCCCCATCCTGCCTCCTCTGCTTATTTCGATATGCTTACCTTCAGATGTCTTGATGCATGAACCTCTCAGATATGTTTGTGTGTTGAGCAGGGCATCCTTGCTGAACTGTAATTATCTGAGTTATAACTTTAAGGGTGGAAGTAAAGTGGTCTTTTCATTCTGCCATGATGCTGATTTCACTCTTCACCATTTATTAAAAATACTCTGCTTTCTCCATTTAATTGCCTTTGCTTCTTCGTCAAACTTGGCTATATTTGCGTGGGTCTATTTCTGGGCTCTCTATTATGTTCTATTGTTCTAATTGTCTATTCTTTCATCAATACTATACTGTCTTGATTACTACTGTATGTAGCTTCATAGGAAGTCTTCAAGTTGAATACTGTCAGTCTCTTACTTTGTTCTTTTCTTTTAATACTAAAGACTCAGTGCACAAAATTTGTGCCCTGGGGGGGGGGGGGCCCCCGGCCCGGCCTGTTCCCTCTCAAAGTCTGGGACCACTCGGGGGATGTCCATCTGCTGGCTTAGGCCCACTCTGTGGGGGATCGGGCCTAAGCTGGCAGTCAGACATCTCTTTGGCAGCCTGGGAGCCCTTGGGGGATGTCCACTTGCCAGCAGGGAGTAGACCTAAGCTGCAATCAGACATTCTTAGGGCTGCTGAGAAGGCAGGAGAGGCTCCCACCACCATCACTGTACTGGCAGCCGTTAGCCTGGCTTGTGGCTGAGCAAGGCTCCCTCTGTGGGAGCACAATGACCACCAGGGGGAAGCTCCTGCATTGAATGTCTGCCCCTAGTGGTCAGTGTGTATCATAGTGATCAGTTATTCCCAGTGGTTCTGCTTTTAAGGTCAATTTGCATATTACCCTTTTATTATATAGGATTGAATTGGTTGTTTTGGGTCTTAAGCTTTTCCAAATAAACTTTAGAATCAATTTGTTGATATCCCTAAGTAAGATGCTCTAATATTGATTGAGATTGCATTGAATATATAGATCCAGTTGGGAAGAACTAACATTTTAGCAATACTGAGTTTTCCTATCACTGCACATAGAATTTCTCTCCATTTAGATTTTCTTTGATTTCTTTGTCATAGTTTTGTAGTTTTCCTCATATGAAGTTTAGATACATTTGTTGGTTTATAATTATTTCATTATATTTTGTGTTAATATAAATGGTGTTTTATTTATTTATTTATTTATTTTTAAAAATATATTTTATTGATCTTTTACAGAGAGGAAGGGAGAGGGACAGAGAGCTAGAAACATCGACGAGAGAGAAACATCGATCAGCCGCCTCCTGCACACCCCCCACTGGGGATGTGCCCACAGCCAAGGTACATGCCCTTGACCGGAATCGAACCTGGGACCCTTGAGTCTACAGGCTGACATTCTATCCACTGAGCCAAACCATTAGGGCATAAATGGTGTTTTAATATAAAATTCCAATTGTCATTGTTTTAAAGGAAAACAGTTGACTTTTTTGTGTATTAACCTTATCTCCTATGACCTTGTAAATTGTTTATTAGTTTCAGAAGTTTTTTTGTGGATTATTTGGGATTTTCCGTATAGATAATTATGTTATCTTAAAAAATAGGTTTCTTTCTCAATCAGTATACTTTTAATTTCCTTTTCTTGTTTTATTATACAGCTAGAGCAGTACAGTATTCAAAAGGAGTTGTGAGAGAGGACATCTTGGCCTTGTTTCCAATTTTTAGTAGGAAAATACAAAGTTTCTCACCATTAAGTGTAAGTTTAGCACCAGGTTTTGTAGAAGTTCTTTATTAAGGTGGGAAAAATTTCCTCTATTTCTACTTTGTTGAGAGTTTTAGTCATGAATGAGTGTTGGGTTTCATCAAATGCATTTTATATATGTATTAAATGATAACATGATCCTAGGCCTCCAGCTGTCTTTACATTACTGATCTTCAATTTAATTCCACTGTGGTCTGATTGCATGCTTTGTGTGATTTCTATTCTTTAAATTTATTGCAGTGTACTTTATAGCCCATAATGTGATCTATCTTCATATATGGTCCATGTGAGCTTGAGAAGTTAATAATGTGAATTTTTTTCAATAGATGGAGTTACACATAGGTTGATATATATGCGATTTGATATGTATGCTATTTTGTTGTATTGATAGAAAGCTTCAAAACTTCATGTCAAATTTTCTGAAGGTGTTAACATCATAGATATTTTTACACTTAAAAATGTCGAATTTCATGCCAAAAAAGTGCATTTGTGGGGAAGTTTTAATCCATTACTTTATTTTGAAGAAAAGTGTTGCTGAAAGTTATTGTATACTTTGGGAAGCTAATGGTGAACATGCTCCATCTCAAGATACTTGTGAACGCTAGTTTAAATGCTTTAAAAGTGATGTTTTCGATGGGAAATACAAAGAATGTCCAGGTCAACTGAAAAAGTTTGAAGATCAACAATTACAATCATTATTGGATGAAGACGCACATCAAACTGAAAACAACTTGCAGAAAGATTAAACATTGTTCAGCAAATAATTTCTGATTGTTCACAAACAATGGGAAAGATTTTAAAGGAATGAAAGTGGGTGCCACATCAACTGAATGAAAAACAAATGGAAAACCGAAAAGTCATCAGTAAAATGTTGTTTCAACAGCATGAAAGAAAGTCTTTTCATCGCCAATCACAATTCGATTGTGATTGGCGATGAAAAGTGGATTTCTTTTGAGAATCCCAAACACACAAAATCATGGGTTAATCCAGGTCAACCATCAACACCAACTGCAAGGCCAAATCGCTTAGGAAAGACGACAGTGCTTTGGTTTTGGTGGGTGGGATCAGGAAGGTGTGGTGTATTATGAGCTTCTAAAACCAGGTGAAACCATTAATATTGATCGCTACAGAAAACAAATAATCAATTTGAACCATGCTTTAATTGTGAAATGACCAAAATGTGCCAGAAGACATGGCAAACTAATTTTGTTTCATGATAACACACCATTGCACACTTCAAAACCAGTTAAAAACACGTTAAAAGATCTTGCCTGGGAAGTATGAATCCCCTCGCTGTATTCAGCAGACTGTGCTCCTTCAGATTAGCACTTGTTCTGATTGATGGCACACGCATTTTCTAAGCAGCACTTCAAAATGTATGAAAAAGTGGAAAATTGGGTCTCTGAGTGTTTTGCCTCAAAACAAGAAAAGTTCTATTGGGATGGTATCCACAAATTACCTGAAAGATGGGGGAAATGTGTAGCTAGCAATGGACATTACTTTTAATAAAACACTTTTGATGTTTCTCTGGAAATTATCCTGTTTTCTTTTATTCCAAAATCTGTATTATTAACCGGTACACTTGGTATGTATTCTTCAGTTGTTAGATGAAGTAGTCTACAGATGTCCATTAAATCTTCCATCACTGATGGTACAGTTCAGTTGTATTGTGATCTTTGCATCTCTGCCTGCTGCATTGGTCAGTTACTGAGAGAGAGGTATGGAAGCTTCCCACTCTGAGAGTGGTTTGTCTATTTCTCCTTGCAGTTATATGTTTGCCTCATGTATTTTGACACCATTTTTAGGCACATACACACTAGTGGCTGTTATGTGTCCTTGTAGAATTGACCCTTACTTATGCTTTCTATGAAATTAATACAGCTACTCCAGGTCTTTAGAAATTATTATTAGCTTCAAATATTTCTTTTCTTCCTCTCTCTTCTCTTCTCTTCCGCCTCCTCCTCCTCCTCCACCTTCTCCTTTCCCTCCCTCCAGTCTACTCCTCCCTCCCTTCTGCCTTCCCTCCCTCTCCCTCTCCTTTTACCTCTCCCTCTCTCCTTCTCTCTCCTCCTCCAGGTATTTCCACTTTGTGTACATTACTTTTGTAATGGTACCACAGTTCTGGCATATTCTGTTCTATCATTTTCATTATGTTTCCCTCTGCATTTCAGTGTTAGAAATTTCTATCAACATTTCTTCAAGCTCACTGATTTTTTTTCCTGGGCTGTGTTTACTGATGAGCTCTTCAAAGGCATTTTTCATTGAAGTTACAGTGTCTTTTAATTCTACTATTTCCTTTTGAATTTTTCTTAGTTTCCATCTCTGTGCTTGCATTGCCCATCTTTTCTTGAATGTTGCCCACATTTTCCATATGAGTCCTTAGCATATAAATGATAATTATTTTAAATTCTTAGTCATATAATTTCAACATCTCTAACACATCTGGGTCTGGTTCTGGTACCAGCTCTGTCTCTTTGAACTGTGTTTTGTCTTTTTAATATGCCTTGTAATTTTTTGTTGAAAGCTGCCATGATACACCGGGAAGAGAAACTGGTTCAAGCTTCAATGTTGTGTTTATGCTCCTGGGCTTTTCTCCAGTGAGCAGTGAGCCTCTGTGCCTGCCTGTCTGTCTCTCCAGTTTCAGGGGCAGCAGTTTTCCCTGTGATAACAGCTGTCTGATGGCTCTAAGAAAAGTTATTGATTTTCAATTGATTCAGTTTTTTATTTTTGCAAGTTCAGGGGTAATGACTTCCAAACTCTTTATATGCCAGACCAGAAACTGGAAGTCCTCCACCTACTGCTGCAGTTTTAATGAGATGAATAAACAACTTTTATTATCTGAATTGGTACTTAGATCATTCTCTTGAATTCACCTGCCATTTGCTAGTATAGGCTCTTCTCACTGGGACAGAGGAAAGTAGCTGAGGAGCTGATGCACAGAAATACATGGTTAACAGACAAGAATGACCTGGAGATATACTGAGATTTTGAAGTAATAATTACTCCATGTAAAATGGAGCATTTGATCCTAGAGACTAGAACTTCTTTGACTTGTTTTGATTTTGAGGAAGAAGAAAAGACAGGGAATTAACTTTATTATATAAACAGCAAATATACTTTTTTTGAAAGTATGGAATTTAGACTTGAACATTCTACCAGTGAGCAAGTTTGGACTACTGTAGAGTGAAAAGCAGTATGACCACTTCTGTAGCCTTGGCAGTGAATATTGGTGAAATAAGGCATAACATTGCATGGAAATTAAGGTAAAAAGGTTTTTCACTTATAATTTAAATTTAATTTTGACTAGATGATGCTTACACATGGTGCCAAGCTAAAAAACAACAAAATCATTTGATTAAATGTTTCTTTGCCACTTGTGTTCCTTATCACCGCAGCCTAGAGTCACCCTCACACACCTGTGTGTATTGTGGGCTTATGCCCCACCTTTATGAAAATGGTAGAATCCTGACATAGTACTCTATATCTTGCTTTTGCCACTTAAGAATAAATCTTGGAGGTAAGTAGAGATTTTCAGAAAGAAAGAATACACTACACAATAAATACCCACATGCCAATCTCAAAACATTAAAATTGTATAGAAAATGGGTGTTGTTTTTTTTTTTTGTGTGTGTGTGTGTGAGATGAAAGAAATGCAGTAAGTGACAAAGACATGTTGGAAAACCCTCAGCTGGGTTTTACACCGAAGTTATGCATCTCTCCCAGCTTCACACACTTCCTGATTGAACATGTGGCCTGTGCCTTCTAGAGTTTTGTAAACTCATGATTTGACAGCTCCTTTATTATATTTTATAGAATTAGCCCTGCTTTTCTCATAGTTAAATCTAACAGACCTTGATTATATTTGAAGTGAATCAAAAAGATTTTAATATATTTTTCTTGAAAAGATCTGTCTCCCAGAGAGGGGACTTTGATCACTGGACTAGTTCCTGTAGGATGCTGCTGAATTAATGGGCCTCTCAGACCTACAGCAGCCCCATGAACAATGTGGACCTCATCCCTCTGCCAGGAACTGAAAAACAGGAATAAAATCCCACCTGAACTCCATATTGCACAATGCTGGGATATGTGCTGTGCTTCTGGCTCTAAAATAATGATGGGTAAACATCACAAAGCTACACATCTTTGCCCAGGTTGGGCATGTGACTGAGGAGGAGAAAGTCAACCTAGATATTGTTAATTCTAGGAAGAGGAGATGAGAGCACAAGCTGACTGCTCCATGCTGGGTGGGTTTCTACTCTTGTACTGTGTGGTGCCTTCGTTGGTTTCCTAACTCTGGCAGGTGAAAGAGGTACCATGCTGTGCTTTAATAATGGTTTGTTTGGAAAGATACCTGGGTTATTTTGAGATTAACTTTGCCTGTTGTGTATCCTTGGAGAAGAATGTGCAGCTGAGGCTGGGATTGTATCAACTGGGATGAACACTTAGATGGTGATATTTATAACAAGCTTTCGGATGAAGCCCACACTCAGGGTTAGAGGTCACCCTGAGTAGCAAGGCTCTGAATTAAATCTAAACAAAAATTGTCCTTTATTTTCTATTTTCTTAAATCGTTCTTTTCACCACTTAGGCACCTGCTTTAGAGACTGCTCCAAATCAGTACATTAAGAATGTGTCCATTTTTATTGAAAGACTCTTTTGTATTCCATGGCATAGGTTTCCTTTGTTATTTAACCAATTTTCTGGTGATGGATATTAAGGTGGTTTCTCATCTTCGTTCTCACTAGTCAGGCTGTGTGTGTTCACATGTGTGTTTCATGTATGTATGAAAAGAAGGATTATAGGGGCTGACTTGTATACTGAAAATTATGATTATTTTAATTAGTGGTGATACCAAAGATGACACTTTTTGGCAGCTTGGTTTTATTTTTGACTCAGATTGAGCTGGCAGTCACCTGAAACCCTGTCAGTTTTGCACGTGCTATTATTCAACCACATTATCTTTTCTATCTTGTTCTTGTGCAATTGTTTTTCTGAAACCTAAGTGTGGGATTGATTTACACAGGCTGTTAAATTCAATTTGCTAGCTTCAGACTATCATTCTCACCTGTCAAGATAATTTTAGTTGTTGACTTTGTCATCTAATTTTCCCCCAACTCTTCTAGGTTTTACTATCTTCACATCAGACAATCATGCTATATATATATCCATCCATCCATCCATCCATCCATCCATCCATCCATCCATCTGTAGATGAGTGACTGTATATTGAGAACTGTACCATATGCTAGACAATTTTCTAGCTCTAGCGATACAGTGGTGAACAAACCCAAAAAAATCTCTGTTCTCCTGGAGCTTTCATTGAAGTAGGGAAGAGAGACACTAAGCAAAGATAAATAAGTTACATGTGTGGTGTGATAATGATAAGTGCCAAGGAGAAAAATAAAGCAGGCAAGAGATATAGGAAGAGAGGGAAGGATGTTTTGCCTAATCTATTGAAACTCTCTGTCACTTGAGTATCTGCCTGAATTCCCCTATTTGTTCTTAAAGACATGTTGAGACCTGTTAAATTCTGGACTTGTAGCATCCATGGGGCTTCCTCATCTTGGCTTATCACACTCTGACTCAGGGGCCACGTGTTTGATGTGAAAGACTATTTTCCCCTCATCAACTTGAAGTAACTCTCAGTGATTAGCAAGAGCCATGACCCAGTAGAGATGGCTGCTGTGGGTAGAGGAGCAAGACAGGATGGCCCATGGGCCATTTCTACCCTGATGGGCCTTATCTATAAAGCACAAGTGAAAAGGCTAAATTCTCTTGACAATATTGTAAGAAATTAAACTTTTTCTTCAGTAGACGTTGGCAAATATAATTCTGAATAGTAAACCATGCCTTTGGCACCATCATTTCAGTCCAAACCCAAAGTCTGCCCCTTCAATGCCATCTCTCCACTCAGATTCTTTGTGCACACTATTTCTGCAGGGCTTGAGCTGTCAGAAGACCTGGGCCCTGTGCTGTCAGGCAGCTCTGTCCAGGTGTACTGCTGTTATCTCCAAACTTATCTGCAGGCTGCAGTGTTGCTGTGGTTATCCCTTGTACCTATACAAGGCGGAGTTTTCCAGGTGTACAAACAGGTTGAATGGAGGATTCAAACAGACACTGAATTCATATAGGAGACAAAGAAATCATACTAGGTTAGCCATGTACTCCAAGAATAAAGGTAAATCTGAGCACTTTTATTAGGGCCCCAAAATGTCGATGACTAAGCTTACCTCCTGCCTTCTCTGGCCTCAGTTTCTTTATCTGTAATATCAGTTGACTAGACTAGATTATTTATAAATTAAAGCTAGATTTCTAGCCCTAAAATTCAGGTTTTATGAATTCATTTGGTTAAGTAACCGGGGCAGCAATAATTTAGGAGCCTGGTTTCATAAATATTTAGCCTGATGAAAAATGCGACCCATGAGGACAGTGGTTTTGCTAACAAGGAGAAGCTGAAATAGGACTGAAAACCAAGGAGGCCCAGCGGGAGGCTGGGTCCCAGTTGGTGAGCTGTGGTCAGTGTGGTCAAGAGGGACACGTGTGACTCTTGGAGATTGAACATAGTGGCAATGACAAGTACAGCAGCAGGAACAGAAAACCCTTACCAGGTCTGCGCTCTGCAGCAAACTCTTTGACACATTGCTCCTTCTCCTCCGACACACACACACACACACACACACACACACACACCCCTCCACTCTCCTTCCTAACTCCACTGACACTCTCTCTCGCAGGAGAAAATGTGCAAGAAATGTGTCCTTTCTGGAGAGTAAATGCGGACAACATTAGAGTGCCTCTGTGGTCAGAATGGCCCTTTGTTCTACTTCTTAATGACTAATTGCCATGCTATGAAGAGGGTTATGCAACCTTGGCAGAGCTGGGCCCTCATGCCAGAACTGCTGGAAGTGTGTAATTTTCAGAAAGCTGTGACTGAGGCCTTGACGTTGCATAAGAAGCAATTACCGAATCCAGCCTAGGCTTGCTTCTTAGTACAGGCTTTGGGCTCTTACCCCCAGTGGCTTTACATGCTTGTTAATGTTTAAACTGTGGAGAGGTAGTAGAATCTTCTGTAAGCTCCAGTCATATTTGCAGAGTTCAGTGTGGGGCTGGGAGCAGCACAGGCAGGGGAGGAGCAGGGAAAAAAGGAAGTTCAGTGTGGGGCTGGGTGCAACAAAGGCAGAGGAGGAGCAGGATAAAGGCAGAGGTCTCCTCTGTTTTTCTGAGAGGATTTTGTCCTTCTGCTGGCCCTTTGGTAAGTCTAAAATTTTATTCTTTTCCATAGAAAAGTTAAAGAAAAAGACCTCTGAAAGTCAATTTTTAAAAACGTTCATCAAAACATTCTCTGCAATAACCCATTAACTTTTAAAATAGACCTCAAATATGACTTTAATTTAAGTAACAAGAAATTTCACATAGTTTCTGGTCAGCTACTGGAACCTTAAGGGGAAGGAAGAGCAAAGCTAGTTTATCTGGGCAAATCTCGCATACACTAGTGACAGAGACACTGTGCTCACAGGCCTCAGCTCTGGCCAGGGCTGCTCCCCCTCAGAACCCTGATGGGTTCCCTGCCCTTTGGAAAGAAAGCCCCTTGACCTCTACATGTCTGTCTCCTCTCTGCTGAATGAGGGCACGTTCTCTGCCATCTGTGTACTTTTGTGGCACCTATCACTGTGGGGTCTAGGCACAGAGACAAAAACATCAGGCAAAATCCACATGTGTGTCCTATGGGAAGAAGTACCGTCTGGCTTCCTGAAGCCCACTTGGCTCACACTGACTGCCCAAAGACTTTATCCCAAGTTGGTCTACAAAGACCCCCAAAAAGCTTAGACAAGTCCAGCAGTATGGTACTTTCTTGTTCTCATTTATAAAAGAAGTAACAAGGTAGTGTTTGAGAATTTGGTAAAATAGCTAAAGTTTTAAAATATGCTAATATCTGTCTTCTCTCAAAGGTAAGAGACCATCTGCTCAAAAGAATGAGAAATGGTTTCTTCTCTCCCTTCCCTGTGCACCTCTCTCATGCTCATTCCTGTTATGTCCTCCCTCTCTATTCCTTCTTTCTTTTTTGTTTTCTTTCTTTTTTAGTAAACTATGCTTGTTTAAGTTGTAAGGTAATGCACATTGATGGTTAAAAAATATTTTTTTCCAAATAAAATAAAAGTATATAAGGTGACAGAATAAAATATTTTATCTACACACCCATCTCTCCAGTCCCATCTGCTACCAAGAGGAGCTCCACAATTTAAGCATTTCTTAAAATCTTCCTAGAAGTTTCCTGTGCATGTGTAGGCATTCTTACATGTGGATGTATCTGTAAAGATATTTCACGTAAGTGGGGCCATAGTCTATGCATTGCTCTCAGCTCGCTTCCCCTCATCACATAACAGACAACTTTCCATAGTAGCACAGAGACCCACCCATTCACTTCATAACTGCTTAGCAGTCTGTTGTGCGGTGGTATTCTAATTAATTTAACAAGTTCCTTAAATTGGTACAAGGTTTATCCAGTTTGAGGAACCACAAGCAATGCAGTTACACACATGCTAGTACACATGCACATTTTACACAGTTGAGTGAGCACACCCTTAGGATAAATTCTTAGCAGCATAATTGCTGGGTCAGAGGGCATGTGCACTTTACATTTTAATAAATATTGCCAAATAGCCCTGCAAAACAACCCCATTAACAGTGTATGAACAGCCTATTTCCTTAAAACCTCATGAACTTCATGTTCTATCAAGCTTAAATTTTTGCCAATAGGCAACAAATGGCAAGTCATTGTTGTTTTAATTCATATTTTAATTATCAAAATTGAACATTTTCACATGTTTATAAACTATGCATTTTTTTCATGTAGAAACTATCTGGTTTTGACTACTATCCATTTCTATATAGTTTTTAGTAATTAAAACATTTATTTATAAAAGGTGTTTTCTTTTATTCATTAGTCTTTATTTGTCAAATAGGAAGGTCACAAATGCATTCCTTGTTTGTCTACTTCTTAAGTTTACAATATTTGTGCAGTCAAATTTATCTGCTTTTCTTGGAGAGTGTTGAGGGCTTGCACCATCCTATATCATAAAGGAGAAACATGTAAATTGACTGTCCCTTCCCTCTGCTCACCAGTCAATCAGGAGTAAATATGCAAATTAACCCAACAAAGATGGCAGATTAATTTGAATACACAGGCACTGGGTGGAGAGCAGAAGCAGGAGAGCTGGCAGCTTGGGGGGATGTGGCTCCCTCAGTCACTCTCCCAAACTGCTGGGCAGAGAGCAGAGCAGGAGAGCCAGAGACTTGAGAGGATGTGGCAGAGTGGGAGGCTGTGGGAAGGAGACATAGCAGGAAGGGAAAATCTAGAGTGCAAGGAGCACTAGGAATTCTGGGAATAGTAGTTCTGGTGGCAGCCCCAGGACCAGAAGCAGAAGCCCAGAGTGCAGGGAGCATGAGAAATGCTGGGAATCATAGTTCTGGTGGCAGCCTCAGGACTGGGAGTGGAAGCCCATAGCACGGGGAGCACTAGGAATGCTGGGAATTGTAGTTTTGGTGGAAGATGGATCTCCTAGACACTAGAGTAGTGGTTCTCAATCTGTGAGTCGAGACCCCTTTGGTGGTCGAACGACCCTTTCACAGGGGTCGCCTAAGACCAACCTGCATATCAGATATTTACATTACGATTCATAATAGTAGTAACATTAAAGTTATGAAGTAGCAACAAAATAATTTTATGGTAGGGTCACAACATGAGGAACTGTATTTAAAGGGCCAGAAGGTTGAGAAATACTGCACTAGAGCAAAGTGAGCCTGGAGTAAATTACTGTTGCAGTGGAGGATGGAGGGAAAGCAAAGGTGAGAGACATAAGTAAAATCAGAGTGTCTAAGAAATATTAAAGGGAAGATATCCTAAAACTTTTAGGAAATCTCCACCAATGAAGCAAAGAAAAAAAAACCCTCTATTATCCTGTGAGCAACAAACCAAACTGGGTTGGAGGTCTCAGACAATTCACTCATATGATTGCAAAGACAGACAGAAACTCCCAGATTGGAGAGGGCTCCCCTGAGGGCTCCCCAGATTGGAGAGGGTGCAGGTCAGGCTGAGAGACCCACCCCCAGTGCAGGAATCTTTGTGCACCGGGCCCCTAGTGTCCACATAAACCCTGAATATTCAAAGAAGACCAAAAACTATTCTGTACTTTCTTCTAGCACTCAAATGGGTTTGCTTTATGCACGTCAATCTTTGTTATTTTAAACATTTATTTTTTTGTATAGAGTGAGGTAGGGATTCAGTTTGAGGAGATTCTATGGTCTCTATGTAGCTTTGCAAATCATCCTATCAGCTATAGCAATATGCTGCCAAGTGAAGGCTTTGTGCTCCCTTGGAAATAAAATGATTCAGACAGGCTGTTTTTATTATTGTTGTTATTCTACACCTGAGGAGATGTTTTTATATTTTAGAGAGGGAGGAGAGGAGGGAGGGGACAGATAGGGGAGGAGAGAGAGAGAGAGAGAGAGAGAGAGAGAGAGAGAGAGAGAGAGAGAGAGATTTGGTTGCAGGCTCTATCAACTGGGGATGGAACCGACAACCTAGGTATGTGCCCTGGATGAGAATCGAACTACCTGGCAACCTTTTGGTGCATGGAACAATGCTCCAACCAACAGCCATACTGGCCAAGGCCAGACAGACAGGCTTTCTGAAGAGTCTGGTCAGGAATTTGCCTTTTTCTCTTTACTTTTTGTATAAAAAATTCTCCCCTTCTCCACTCAGGGGAATACTTGTCTGTACTTTGGAAGAGGCTTCAGAGTAAAGTAGAAGATGGCAAGAAGATAGAGAGAAAAGTGGAAAATTGAGAGATTCTGGTGGGAAGAGAGAAATACAAATTTAAAGTGAGATTATTTCCTGTGTGCATCAACCATAGGCCCAATAGGGCATGTTTCTACTTGAACAGTGTGAGCAGTGAAGACAGAATCAGATGAGTTCTGTTTACCTTCCTTCCTTTAGCTCTGCTCGTGAAGAAAAGAAGGAATACACAACTTTTTGTTACTCTCATTTTAGCAGTATTTCTGGAGTGCATTTTCTTGTTTAACAGGTGAAAATTCTTATGGGAAAGTAAAAAGATCTCATTCATTATATTCACCAGTTTTCAATGTTCCTCCCATGGTTCATAAATATGTGGAATATGTTTCCTTTAAACACCAATAAGTTAATTGCACAATCAGTAACATTAGAGGTTTATATTTCTTGGCATGAGTGATATGACATACATATTGGCAAAGACCTACATGACTTTGATTTGCAACATAAATAATATAATCCTGTAGATCAAATTCCAGGTAATTTAGTTAAAAGACACCTAAGAACTCTTTACCTCCAGGTGTCTACTTCAAGGTAAATTGTATAATTTGTATAATAATTATAAGTTGATTGATGAAATTTGATTTCATCATTAAGGCTAAGGTGTTATACCACTACTATTAATACTGATTACCATTTGTGCCGTGTACAGTACATATACAATACTCAACAAATAGACATGTGTATGTGTGTATTCTAACTCAATCTTAATGCCCTTTATGAGGACTATACAACCAATTCCATTATGTACACTCTACTAATGAAGAAACAGAGGCTCAGGTGGACTAAGTACCTAGTGCAAGATCACAAAACCATTGAGCACAGAGTTGAAATCTAACCCAGGATTTCATACTATCCCTCACCTCTCAGATACAGTGAGAGGTAGGACAATTTCCAGTGGAACTTTAATTCCACTTCAGCTTAAGGAATCGAAATTGACCATGCTCTGTTTTCTTGCCCCCACCCCTGTTTCATTAGATCTGCCATCTACTTGTTGCTGTAGAATCCTTACTTCTAAAGTCCCTAAGAGTCTCCATCTCTGCCCCCAATGATATTCCAACTAGTGTTCCAATGATGGGAAAGTAGTCCATGTGAAGTCCTGGGAGGGCAGGGAGCCTCTCTCAGCCGGGTTATGGTTAGCTTCAGGCCTAAGTGAGGTTTTGGATGGGATGGAAGAGGTCTGGCAGTGGCTATTAGATCTCTACCCACCGGCCAGGTGTCCTTGATTAGCCAACCCCCACCCTCCAAATCTAGCCCTTGCTACTTCTTTATTTTATTTTATTATTTATTTATTTATTTATTTATTTATTTATTTATTTATTTTAATTACATAAGATTAGTACAAATATCTCTTTTTTCCCCCTGCCCTTCCCCCAGTCTCCCCTACCCTCCAGTGATTTGTGTCCATTGGTTATGCTTAAATGCATGCATAAAAGTCCTTCAAATTAAAGCAACAAGAAAAGATCAACCTTGCTACTTCTTTTCATCCATCTGTAGCTTCTTTACTCTCCTGCTTCTTTCCCAATGACACTTAAGAATGTTCAAATATTTGTTTTCCATAGGAAGGAAGAGCAACCTTCTCTAGACTCCCTTTTCCCCCTTGACATTCTCTATTCTGTCAGTGTTCTGAAGAGGATTTGTCACAGTCACTGCTCCCATCCCCTGTTCAGATCTGACTTCCAGCCCCACCCACCATTTCTCTGTAGTGGGGTTTCCTAAGATCACTGTTGGTCTTGCTGAGAAGTTAAACCTTATTGGACACACCCTCTCTTCACAAAACATAATTTCCCTAGATTTTATAATTCCATATTCTCCTAGTTCCCTCCTTTCCACTTTCCTTTACTCATGTTCTAAATATTAATATTAACCTTGGCTCTCTTGTCTTCTTCCTTTGCTCAGGGATACTTCACCATAAGCTTTAGAAACTGTTATTTCCCCTGTTCTTCCCTCACCCCCTGCCATAAATATAAATATAAATAATCTAACAAAATAGTAATATGCAAATTGACCGTTGCTCCAAGACACCCAAGCTACGCCCACCAGCCAATCAGAGCAGCTGTATGCAAATTAACCCAGCCAAGATGTCGGCCAGCAGCCATGGAGCTGGAACAAGCAGGAGGCTTCAATTACAACTGCCTGACTAGGCCGATGGGTCTCTGCTCAAGCAACAATGTTTCAGTTATAGAAGCCACAGAGATGAAGCAAACAGGAGGCTTCCATTGCCTGCCTAGGCCTCTGCTCAAGGTAACAAAGTTTCAATTATAGAAGATAAATAAACCCCAGAAACTTGATTCCCAGCCTCACTGGGACCTTGGGTCAATGGGAACTGTGGGCAGCCTGAAAATGGCCCTCAGCCCCTCACCCAGGCTCACCACACCCCCATATGGTGAGGGTCCCCACTGAGGGGGCTTGGCTAGCCTGAAAACAGCCTTCAGCCCCTCACCCAAGCTGGCCAGACATGCCAGCAGGTGGATAGCCCCCTGAGGGGTTCCAGACTGCAAGAGGGCACAGGCCAGGCTGAGGGACCCCCACCCCCCCAAGTGCACAAATTTTTGTGCACTGAGCTCCTAGTATAAATATAAATATAAATATAAATATAAATATAAATATAAATATAAATATAAATATAAATATATTTTATGTATGCTCAATATGATTTCCAAAGAAGTACATAATACCCACAAATTAAGCTCAGCCCACACCCTCCTGGATGATGCTATCTGTCTTTATGGTTGTAAAAATTATATGCTGATGTTTCCCAATTTATATCTGTAGCCCAGATCTTTCCTGAACTTCAGATGTTTATATTTAAATGATTACTTGATTGCTCCACTTAAATATTCTATAAGCAGTTCAAACTTAGTGTAACTCCAGACTGCTCTCAGGGCCATGGTTAGCCTTTGAGCAACTTAGAAAAAATATACATTCCTCGAAACACTTTACTTCCATTTAGTAACAATTTTATAATTGATATACAAATTATTATGACTGTGATATGAATGGAGCCCTCTCTTTATTTTTGCACTGTATTAAGGACTTAACAACTACATGCTCATCTCCCCCCTCCAATGAATAAACTGAGTTGGCTCCTTTTTTTTAAAATCCTCATTAATTTTAGAGAAAGGGGAGGAAGGGAGTGAGAGAGAGAGAGTAATATTGATGTGAAAGAGAAATAAACCATCAGTTGCCCCTCCACCCCATACTTGCCCAGGCCGGGGTCAAACGTGCAACGTAGGTACGTGCCCTAACTGGGAATCAAACCCACAATCCATTTGGTGCATGGGACAATGCTCCGACCAATTAAACCACTTATCCAGGGCAAGATTCGGCTCCTTTTTGATGCCTTTGCTCCATGGTCCTGCCCGGTGTCAATGTCCTTTTCATGCTCCCCCTACCAGTCAGTCCCCCAGTCTTGGATAGCCACCACAAAGCTTGTCGGAACCTACCTGCTCTCCATCTCCACTGTGGGCACATTGATCACAGCCCCTTACCTGCACTGTTGTAGCAACCTCTAGCTTTCCTCTGGTTGTCTTCCACACATTCTATTCTTCACAGAGGAGCCAGTTACCTTTACAGTAGCAGTATTTAGTAGAAACACTCCAGTTACTCCTCATTATCCTCAAAATGGGGACCAAGGTCCTTCATGATCTAGCTTATATTTACCTTTCTTCTTGGTCTCCTTTTCCCACACTACAGGTTCTGCAGTTCACATGTGCAAACAGTTTGCTCTTCCATGACTGTGCTATGCTTTCTCTTACTGGTGCCACTGTACACATTGGTTCCTTCACCTGAAAGGCTTCCCTTTCACTTCTAGCCCTTCACCTCAGGCTTGTTCATGGATCAGGTTGCAGTGGAAACCACAGCTTGCAAAAAGGCTTCTCTAAAGCCCTGGGGCCCGGGAATGATGCACTTCTCATGTGGTCTCATGGCACCTGAGACTGACCTCTGGTACAGCACTGTCATAGAACTGGCACCTGCCTGCTCTCAGTGAGACCCAGAGGCCAGAGGCTCTGTGTTGCCCTTGCTTCTTCAGTGTCAGGTCTCTGGCACATAGGAAGGTGCCCACAAAGGTCTGGAATTGAACAAATTCATGGAAGAACATCAGCATATCTTTGATTTCCAGTTCATAGAATTCAGCTGGAACTTCCTCACTTTATTAAAAGCACTTAACAGACCAAAAAGTATAAAAGAAAAGCAAGGCATCTGTTATTTAAAATGGTTTTAACTGAGACTGGTGCTGTGCAAACCCCAAACAAAGTAGCTCTGCTTCCTAAGACTTGGGTTAAAAGATCTGCTCCATTGGTTGTGGAAATAAACATTTCTTTCATCAAAAAGAGTCTCTCTTCCTCCCTTCCTCCCTCTGAATTAATTCTGGATAGAATTCCATCTGATGAAAATGCAGTATCTTCAGGAGGAATAAGATAGCTTCGTTATGTTCTTAGGGTCCTGGCTAATCAACTGCTCACTCCCATTCTAAATAATAATAACTAACTCTAAGTAGTGCTTACTAACTCTAAATACGTGCCAGACACTGTTCTAAGCACTGTGCATATAATATATAACTCTCTTCATCTTTACAAGAATCTTGTGAGGTAATTACTATTATTACCGGCATTATTCTCATTTTATGAGTGAGAAAACAGGCACAGAGAGGTTAAGTAACTTTGCCAAGGTTACATGGTAGAGCTGAGATTCCAACCTGCAGTCTGCCTGCAGAATTCATGTTCTTAACTGTTATAGCACATTGACTTTTAACCTCATGTCAACCCTTGAACTTTAAAAATCACTCTAGACACAAGAGCTGTTACTGAGTTGAGGATCCCATTGTAGGGATCACTGGTGACCAAGGGACTCTTTCCCTAGGAGCTCAGCACCTGAGCACCAAGACTTGGGGATCCCCACCCAACTCTGTGGTATGCTAGAGCAGGCTCCTCCCAGCTTAGGACACAACAGCCGGTTGTTAACTAGTCAGGAAGATTGCATTCAGTGTTAGATTGTTGTTGGCTTGAAATCAGCTCTGTTAGGAGCATTTATACCATGGAAACTGGTAAGTGGTGTCCCTGCTGGAAGATCCCAATCTTGACTGAAACATTGTGCCCAGAAGAGGATTTTAATTTTCCTAGGGCCTGGCTAGGCTGGATTGGATTAGATGTTTTTATCTGAGACATTTTCATTTGTTGGTGTCAGCATGAAGCTCTTTTTGAAGACATAAAAAGCCACTGAGGCTAAAGCATACCCCATAAATACCAGGAGATCAAACCCACAACTGGGAATCAAACATGTGGCAACATGTTTTCATTCTGCAACATTTCCCTGGCCCCTCTAATCCCAAAACCTTTTCACCAATGACTCCCTTGTCTCTCTGGTCACTAGTGGTGTCTTTCTGAGGCAGGCTTTTACACTGTTCTCAGAATTTCCACATGGCCTTAAGTTCTAGTTACTTACTCACAGTCATAGTTGGCTTGATAGCTCTCCTTTTATTTGCTGTCCTCAGTTCATGGGCTCAATGCCTTGTGTCCATGCTGGGATTTCTTGCACTTACCAAATAAACTTGTAGCCCAACTTGTTTCTGAGAGTACTTCTGGGGGAACCCAGCTAAGAGGGGCTAAGTGGATGGACCTGGTTTGGTCATGCAAAGGCAGGAGTCCTGGCCTATGAGCTCAGAGGCCTGAGCCTTCTCTGCAGCGCTGGGCCTGCCTCAAGGCCTCTTGCTCTGTATTTTGAAGATGCAGTTCTGTGTTTTGCTGGCTCTGCTGCTGGTTTCATGGCATGGGCCCTGCCTAACCATCATACTCCTGCGAGTGAGGGTTCATTGCTGACTGCAGCCTGCTGCCCAGAGAGTGCCCATTTCTCCAGGGAAGACCTTGGGTCATCTGAGAGTTTTCCTTAGTGGGAGAGCGACATGAGCTCATTATCACCATTCTGACACTACCTGGGAGCTGTTTCCCTCTGAACCCAAGTAGATATTGCCTGGGTCTCACTCTACGAGGGCAATGTGAACTTTGGGAGGAAATCACCAACTTGCTCAAGTGCGGCCCTAACACATATCTCCAGCATGACGCTTGGGGAAGCAGTCTGTTTGATCTGGTCTGTTTCCTGGATCTGGCAAGGAATAGAGATTTTGAGCTGATATGCCTGATTATAGTGATCCCGTGTATTCTTTAGATTACTTCTGACGTAGAGCTAAAGTCTGTCTTTGGATGCCAGGGTGCTCAGTGGCAAGATGTCTTCATTCTGCAAAAGGGCTAAGTGGCAAATGCAGGGTGAAATTGAGGAGCTGGGCCTTCAGAGCTGACCCAAGAGCCAAACTGGTGGGGCAGGCAGGGGTATGGCTCCCTCCCAATCACTCAAGTCCTGTCCTGGCTGTCCTCCATCATTCTCATTTCCCTGGAGCCTGGCTTCTAAATATGGGTTGTGATTTAAGTCCTCCATTTGCTCTCTAACTTTGGTAAAAAGCTGCAGGCAGGAGCAAAATGATTTGTGGAAGAAACTTAAAAGTAAATTTAAGTTCACAAGTACACAAAGTGATATTATTTCATATGCTGATACAAAGGATAAGTGGTCAACCAGCAGGAAGCTGATCATGGCCCGTGGTCAGCAGAACTGAACACCATATTCACTGTGTGAATTGAATTCACTGCTGGTTACCAGAATTGTTTCATTCATACCTAATACCTTCTCCAGTGAAGTATCTAATCTAATAAAAGAGTAATATGCAAATTGACCCTCACTCCATCACACTTAAGCCATGCCTACCAGCCAAGCCATGCCCACCAGCCAATCAGAGTGGCTGTACGCAAATTAACCCAGCCAAGATGGGGGCTGGTAGCCATGGAGCTAGAGCAAACAGGAGGCTTCCGTTGCACCAGCGATGGAGGAAACTGCCTGCCTAGGCCGCTCAAGGCTACAAAGTTTCAATTATAGAAAATAAATAAACCCCAGAAACCTGATTCCAGCCAACCTCGCTGGAATGTTGGGTCAATGGGCACTGTGGGCAGCCTGCAAATGGCCCTCAGCCCCTCACCCAGGCTGACCACACCCCCATGGGGTGAGGGTTCTCACTGGGAGGCTTGGCCAGCCTGCAAACAGCCATCACCCCCTCACTCAGTTTGGCTAGGCATGGTGGACATCCCCTGAGGGGTCCCAGACTGCAAGAGGGCACAGGCTGGGCTAAGGGACCCCCCGAGTGCACGAATTTTTGTGCACCGGGCCCCTAGTAGAAGATAAAAGCTTAAGGTCGGCACCAGGAATTTTTCTGTGCGTGTTTATGGAAAGATGGGTTTTGTGTAACTTTAGGTGCTCCAAGGCCAACAAGTGGGTTCACATGGGCCCTGTCATTACAATGAGCAAAGGTGTGGGAAGTTGTGTTGGCAATGGAATAATTATTACCTCTGTCTCCACACCCCTTTTTCATTTTGGTAGAATTTATGTCCCATTTTTATTATTTAACTGAGAATGAATCAAATAGTGATATTTTATATGACAGAGTGAGCCAGGGAGGGGAGTGGGTTGATGGGCAGTCAGAGAAGTGTGGGAGGAAGATCGTATCCAGGAGAGAATTTGGCTGTCTTCATGAGTTATTACTCTGTGTAAGCAACCAGTGGCCCCAGCTGTGGGCTGGACCTTGGTTCTGTTGTAACAAATGTGAGTAAAAGATATGTTAGTCCTAATTTCCTATGACTTATTAAGAAAACCCTACTGGGCAGGGTGTGCAGGACGCAGCCAATCAATGATTCTCTCTTATCATTGATACTTATATCTCTCTTTCCCTCTCCTTTCCTCTTTGAAATCAAATATATATATATATATATATATATATATATATATATATATATATATATATATCTCAAAAACAAAGCTGGACAAGCTTTGTTTCTCAGCTGAATCTCTAGCACAAGCACTTGGCCTCTGCTCATGGGCACAGCTTGAAGAGGTTACTTGGGTCACCGGACAGCTCTTTTTAGTTACAATTTTCTGTGGTTACATATTGGAAAATATGGGTTGATTTATCTTTACTGGTTCCAAACTGGCTGACGTCTCTTACTGACTTCAAGCCCCTAAGTGAGTCCAACAAGCATTTATGCAGCAGATACTGAAGTTGTGGGCATGAGTGGGGAAGATTTCAGCCACAGCCTTGCCCCTTCGGGAGTTTAGATAGAGGCCTGCTTCAGCCAAAATCCAAATGACCCACATCATTTTTCATTGAACAATAATGAGGTCTTTTATTGCACTTATAAATGTCCCCAGAGGGCATTCTCAAATGGGTTCAGCTAATAAACATGAGAACTAATAATTATCTTGTTTCAGATTGTTGGCATGTGTATCTGCTGTGAGGGGTCAGGAGCATGCAGTTTGATCAACATTTCTCCAGCATCCAGACAATTGTGATTACAGAATTGGGGTACAGGTAGGGGTCAGGGAACTAAGGGAATGAATTGTGCTTATGTAATCCCTTCCGTTTTGGGGTTGCTTTCTGAAATTTGGTGCTGTCAGGTGAGTGAGTTTGATAGGTTTGGGTGATGTAATCCTACTAGTTCCATCTTGGGTCGCTCTCCCAGTGACTTTTCCTTTCAGGAGTGCTGGGCACTAACCCAGGTCTTAGAGGCGGCGGCATCCCCCAGGAGTTATTCTGTGAAGTAATCCAGGCTTCAGGTGGCTAGTAGGACTATAGTCATGCTGTTTTCTCATGGGCTGCCACCCCTAGTTCCTCTGTCCTTTCTCAGTTAGCCAGCAAGATGAAGAAAGCCATGCGTGTGGATGTGGCAGGCACACCTGCAGGGTAAGCCTTGGCATGGTGCCCCTTTTTGATGATGATCCTTGAGACAGTTCCCACATAGAAATGGAATGAGCACTAGCACCATAGGCTGCATCGCCCAGAGTGAGAAGGGGCAGCTGGATGTCATGTATGACTTAGGAGACACTGGAAAGTTTACCTTTCCTCTGAAAACACTCCTCTAACTAGTACATTAGTTGAAATTCCATAAATAAAGCTTTATTGCCTTTAATGTAAGCTGTTATTGGGAAATATTCCAGGTTTGGTCAATATAGTAAGTCTTACCATTTATTCTCTATACAAATGAGTTTATTTGTTAGGGAAGGGTTATTGAAATATAAGCTACATACAGCAACATTTTGACTGACACACCTTGCTGGAGGTGACCCTGCAGGACAGTGAAAGGTGAGCAGTGACAGAACCTAAGTAGATGTGAGCAAAGCAGGACCTGATTGGAAGGGTTTTCCTGAAAAGGAGAGGAACCAGGGCAGCTTCAGGTGTCCCATAGCAGAATCTGATGGACCATTTTATTGGGCACCAGGAAAAAGTCAACTCAACTCATGTTTGGTCCTAGCATCTGTCTGTTCAAGGTTCAGAGTCTTGAGGAAGAGAAACTCTGCCTGGCCAGTCTTGGGCTAGGGAAGTCAACTTGCAGAATGACATACCCAGAGACAGGTGGCTCCTCCTCAAGAAGCTGGGGTGCTGGGACAAGGGGAAGAGGCAGATCCTGGGAAGGCAGATACAAATCTATTTCCTCCAGAAAAATACAAGGTCTTCCAAAGGAAGGTGGGTCTACCTGCAGGTGGGTCTAACCCTTACCATTTACGCTTTCCTTAGGCCTGAGACTGTATCTGGAATGCACTTTATTAAATAGAAATGTCACTATTTGGGGTGGTATTTATAGAGCTATGTTCTAGTTTCCAGAGTTGTCCTCCTTTAGTGTCCCCACATTTATTTTATTTTAGTATTTCATGTTAGTATTTTCATGTTACATTTGTAGACACACACATGCACACATTTATTTCCTAGGCTTGAGTCCCTTAGTGCTAATTACATTTTTAGGTTGTATTGACTCTACTACCCTGAGAATTGCCTTGGTATCATTGGAATTTGTTCAGAAATAAACAGATGAGGGTCTGATCTGGGCCTATTATCCCAGGGTTTGAGCACTGGCCTCAGAGCCATCACTGAAGTTAGGGAAGTGTCCTGGATGCCTGGCTTACGATGAAGCCCTATTGAAAACGATCCAATTTCTCTCAGCCTCAATTTCCTGTCAATGAAATAAGCAAGCATTTTTTTAATTAATTATTTATTGTATTTTATTTTATTTGTTTTTTTTAATTGCTTAAAGTATTACAACAAATGATAGACAAGTATTACAACAAATGATAGATAGATCTCCATTTTTTCCCCTTGCCCTTCCCCCACCTAACCCCCAGTTTCTTGTGTCCATTGATTATGCTCCTATGCATGCATGCAAGTCCTTCAGTTGATCTCTTAATTTCCTCCCAACCATCCCTAGCCTTCCAGCTGTAGGATGATAGTCTGTTCAAGGCTGCTCTGTCTCTGTATTTGTTTATGTTTATCATTTTGTAATGGTCTTTATTATCCATAAATAAGTGAGTTCATGTGGTAGTTCTCTTTTATTGACTGGCTTATTTCACTTAGCATAATGCTCTCCAGTTGCATCCATGCTGATGCAAATGGTAAGAATTCCTTCTTTTTTACAGCAGCATAGTATTCCATTGTGTAGATATACCACAGTTTTCTAATCTATTCATCTGCTGATGGGCACTTAGGCTGTTTCCAAATCTTAGCTATGGTGAATTGTGCTGCTATGAACATAGGGATGCATATATCCTTTCTGATTGGTGTTTCTGATTTCTTGGGATATATTCCCAGGAGTGGGATCACAGGGTCAAATGGGAGTTCCATTTTTAATTTTTTGAGAAAACTCCAAACTGTCTTCCATAGTGGCTGCACCAGTCTGCATTCCCACCAGCAGTGCACGAGTGTTCCTTTTTCTCCACATCCTCTCCAGCACTTGTCCTTTGTTGTTTTGTTGATGATAGCCATTCTGGCAGGTGTGAGATGATACCGCATTGTTGTTTTGATTTGCATCTCTTGTATAATTAGTGACTTGGAGCATGTTTTCATATGTCTTTCTGCCTTCTGTATGTCTTCTTTTGAAAAGTGTCTATTTAGGTCCATTGCCCATTTTTTTGATAGGATTGTTTATCTTTCTTTTGTTAAGTTGTATGAGTTCCCTGTAAATGTTGGATATTAAACCCTTGTCGGTAATATCATTGGCGAATATGTTCTCCCATGCAGTGGGCTTTCTTGTTTTGTTGATGGTTTCCTTTGCTGTGCAAAAACTTTTTATTTTGATGTAGTCCCATTTGTTTATTTTCTCTTTAGCTTCTGTTAATAAGCAAGCATTTTACACCTAATTCTGTGAGCTAGGATTTTGTGCAAAATGTAAGTTGTCAAGAGCATGCTGGGGAAAAATGTTATTTGAAAGTACATGTTATGATCCTTTAGAATGACAAGTTGCATATGTCCATTGCACCCTAATGGTTTCAATTATGTTTTGTGGTGTCCATGAATATTTTATTTATGTTGAATAATGCTATAATGAAACCTGTCCCTGAAATACACATTTGATTTCAAGTTGATTGAGTTTCAGGGAAAGAAAAAGCATCCATTTGCATGCGTTCCATGGCTGTGCTCTGTGAGCAGAGATGTGTGATCATGTTCTATCTCAAGCCCCTAGTCGCAATGTGGCATAAAGGGGTGACCTGCTTTCTGAGTCACCCAAGAAGAGAACCAGAACCAGAATTTAGACTCCAAGATATTGGGGTTTTTCCTTGGAGTTATTTCTTGAATGGACCACTTCCGTGATTTTGATGTTACCAGACCTTTAACTACAGTGAGCATAGCTGGCCAAAGGTGGCAAAGCATTTCTGCCTTTTCCCTTAATGGTTAGAAATTGGTGATCAGAAAAAACAAATAAATGTCAGGGATGTTGAATATGTATATTATTTTGGGCTTCAAACAGATGTGATAAGAAAGCTCAGTTATGGCAAGTTTTCTAAGTTAAACTTTTCCTGGAAAGAGCAGCAAAGAGGGTCTAGCAGTGGAAAGGGAAATGTTGTATTATATTAATGTTTATATTTGGCTGTAGCTCACCAACAATGAAAGTTAATGCAGTTCTCTCTTCCAGCCTGTGTATAAGTTGGCAAATGACAGGAACAACATTTGCTTCTAATCACGCATCCATCTTAATAATGCCAAACAGATACAGTGCAGAGATGATTGCACAACAACCAGCATTTTTTTTTTAACATCAGAATCTTTATTAATTTGAAAGAGGATCTCAAATCCAGGGGAAGTTACATTTTTATATTTTCAATCATGATTTTAGAAGACAGTTATTAGGCCCATTTGCTGACAACATTAAGAATTAACAAATTATGTTGTCAAAGCATAAAAGTTTAATGGCTTCATTAGATAATTATAAAGTCTGTTACTTAAGAGAGAAATACTGTGGTGTTTGAAATCAGGAAATATTTACTGAAGGACTCTTTGGGGTCCAATTTCTAGAACCAAGGCAAAACTCAGCTATTATGATCTAAATAATTAAAAAAGTAATAAAACAGAGGAGCAATATGTTTGATGCCAACAAAGTTCCTTAAAATCTAAGAAAGTTGTCAGTCATGTGGGTGCTTTGAGTTGGCATTTTCAAAAGATAAAAATGGAAGGCAAATTATCATAAGTTTTAGTCTCTTTCCAATATGGGAAAAGGGGCCATTTTTGTCTTGAGTCTGGTGTGGGCAAACAGGAGCTGTGGGAGTCAGGGAGTGCCTACTTGTTAGTGCTTGTCAACAGAGAGCAGGGGCTGCTGAGTCTCACCCAGTCCTCTAGCACCCGTCCTTTCAACACAGACTTCTTCCTGCTGCCCTTGGAAGGGAATGCGGTGCTCTGGGAAGTGGTGCTCAATTCCACTGTGGCAGCACCAGCACTGTCTAATGCAGCTCTCTCAGATGAGGGGCAGACATGGCCTCTTCTAGAAAAGGACAATTGGGGATGAGGGCTGAGGAAAAAAGTTCTTACCAGTTTGGGAAATCTGCCTACCATTGTAATAAAAGTGAATTGGGACAATTATCTGAATAGTTTAACTAAATTCTCACCAAAATATATTTTTGTCTGAATTATCCAGCTAATTGTGTTATAGTGCAAAGAATTATGAGCTGGGAGTCGGGATCTTGGTTTAAGCTCCTCTATGAGCCCCTGGGTTTCATCTATAAGATTAGGGTCTATCCAAGAGTCAGTGAATTTGACTTTGTATTTTGTATTCCCTGAGGCAGGAAAATGTCAAGTTCGTGAAGTTGTGCACTAGTGGAAGCAGAGTGGGCATAAGTACTTCTCCCCAGGCCTGTTCCAGCCCAGGGCCAACCCTGGGAAGAAGTCCCTACAGTGATCCATCTTTATTGACTGAGGATAAGACTCTCTGATCTCTCTCTCTCTCTCTCTCTCTCTCTCTCTCTCTCTCTCTCTCTCTCTCTCTCTTCCTTCCTTTCTTAAGAATCTGGCTCCAAACCTTAATTAGGTTGGTTATCCAGATGCTAAGGGACTGGAGGTAAGCCAGGCCGAGGGTGAAGGTGTCCACTGCCCTGGCTCACTCGTGGGCAGCAGAGCTGGGGCCCAGAACCAGGGCGCATCCACCGCCCAACTTCCACATTTATAGAAATTGGCTTCTATGCTACAAAGGGGCGTTAGACTGATCAGAATGTTGTGTGTTGCTAACCAGAGAAGTAAGTGTTCAGCTCTCAAAGGCAGCGGCCTTGACCCCTGGTGGTGGGAAGGGTCTGCAGGGACTGGGGTAGGTCCTGGCACTGAAGGGATGGCTCACCCAGTCGCGCGCTTGCCCAGTTCTCTTCTACCACTAGTTCAACGTGGCCTGGGAGGGTCTTCTAGGGGATGAGGGAAAACGGACTGTAAAGCGCCATACGGGGGCTAGAAATGGGGTTCTCAACACACATCCCTGGCTCCAGGCAAGCCTTATCCAAGGGCGTTTGCCTCACTAAGCAGACCCCTCCCCTCACCCCGCAGTTCCACGACCCCCGCTGCCGCAGCTTGGGAGGGGCGAGCTGCGGCGCGGAGCCCGTGGGCCGTGGGCCGGGGGAGCTGTGCGGGGGGCCGGGTGGGAGAGGGGCAGGCCCTGGCCTTGGCCCACCCGCCGACGCGCGCGGAGCCCCGAGTGCTCTCTGGCGCCACCGAGGAATCCAGTTGCCTGGGCGGGTGCCAGAAGGGAAGGTCGTGGCGGGGTCGCATCGCTGGCTGCGGCGGGGCCCGGTCCTGCGAGAGTGACCGAACCTCGTCGCTGAAGGCCCCGGGCTTGGTCGCGGAGTGCGGAAAGGGTGCGTCGCTGGAACTGAGAGCAGCCTGCAACGTTCTGCTTTTCCAGAAGAAAACCAGGGCTCGGGCGGCTTCCTCGGGCCTGGGCCCCCTCCGCGCAGCAGGTAGAGGCCGAAACTGCTGGGCCAGGGGTGTGAAAGCAGGGGGGTGCGGGGGGGAGGGAGGCGTGGACAGAGCCGGGAGCCTCTTAGTCCCCCCCTTCCTCACCCCTCGTCCCGCGTGGTTGTCATTTGGGTCGCGGGGGCAGGAGCTTGGTCAGGGAACACCAAACAGGGGCGCAAAGGTCACGCGACCGCGACCACTCTCTAGAAAACCTTACAGTACCGGAGGGTCAGAAGCTGAGGAGGGGACCGCAGTCCACCTGGCTCCCGCTCTGGGCTCTGGAGTATTCTTTAGAAAGGAAGGAGTTTTTTCAAGGGAGGAGAGAACAGCTGTGATTTAAAAAACATCTTTTTTTTGCATTGCTTTTCAACACAAATTAGTGGTGATTTAAAGTCTCCATTTTCAGTCTCCATTGTACCTTGTACAATGTAAAAATGAGAATCTTGGCTTTACAGAACTGGTATCAAAGGCAGCACCCTGCCTCTGGACACAAGGCAGCAGTGGGAGGGAAAGGGTTGGTGGAATCAGAGAAGAGAAGCAGCTGAAGTCGCTGACTCCCCACTCACCTTTAAGCTTAAGAGCAAAGTATTGATCATGAGTCCTGATCATTTCACCCAGTGAACTCATTGACTCCCCTCCTTCCCCCAGTCTGTTTCAGTTTTACTTTCAAGTCTAATTATTAGTCTTGTGGCAGCAAATATCCACTTAAATGCCTACCTTTTGTCATAATTCAATCCCATTATTATCACTCTTTGTGATATTAAGCAGGTAGAAGTCAAACTTGTTAATTAGACTTAGGGATGGGCTTTCCCCCTCCCATTCCTGCGAAAGATAGCATTTTCAAATAACCACCCCTTTCCCCCCACCTCACAATATGTTGTTTACAAACTATCCTCTTGGATGAGATGAGATCTGCCCAAGAACATCAAGTGGGGCCTGACCTCCAGTCTCTGAACTTCTGTGTTTGTATTACTCTTTAGAACATTCCACTCTATAAATTGTGAGAATCCCACTGCCTTTGAATTTATTGAGAAATGGATGTTCACACTTTTATGGTACTTGCTCTGGTCAAACCTCTCATTTTTAATATGGGAAACTGTCCCTACCTCATCTGAAGTGGCTTTCTCTTCCCATGACAAGGGAAAAGGCCTGGAAGCCCCTGATCTACAGATGCTCTCCTATACAAAAGGAGAGACTGAAGAAAATACTACTAATGGGTCCACACCCAAATGGGCTTTTTGCACTACTACAAAGGTAGGTTTTGTTTTGGAAACAAAGCAAACAAAACAAACAAAAAAACATTGACATTCAAATTGCTCTTAAAACTGCCCTAAGGAAATCTTGGGTGATTAAGATAATCACATGCCAAGAATGTTTCCAGGTTTTTGAGCCCCAATCAGGACTGATTTGCCTGAAAATGTCTGCTTGACTATAAGCTTGTTGATAATGTCTGCCAGACGATTCTTGGGGCCCACACCTTATAATTTGTTCCATAACTCATAGAATTCTTACAGAAATCAGTGGTCTTAAGTTGTAATAAATCTGACTGTTAGAAGTTCCATCCTGGAGATTTGTACAGCAATCTGTCGGGTAAGAAAACCTGCAGACTGCCTCTACTGTTATTTAATCATTCAGGAAAATATTTTGACCCGCACAGGAAGTTTCTTCAGACTCAAACCTAAACCCACTTGGAAAGGGAGGGGATAAAAACTCTCCATCTCCAGCCCATTATCACAAAGTGCTAAAGTCAGTTGTGAGTTTTATTTAAAAATAAGCACTATGCCTGGGTTTCATAAAATTTATACATGAATATGTACACAGATACAAATAAAATAACAAAAATAAAAATCACACTTGCTTTCACGTGGCAGTGGTCCTGGCACTCTTCATACATAACATCAACTTTTGCTTTAAAGAAATTGCTTGGCCCATGGAGACCACAGTGAGTGATCACCAAACCATTAATAAAGCTGTAGCTTGTTGCCTGCAACTTTCTTAATCCAGATTTTAAAAATATATAAATAATTTAATTATAAAACCCAACAATATATATGTTTTTAATCTTTTTGGCACAGTGATGCATTGGTCAATAGCAGAGAAATGACTGAAGATTCAGACACCTCTCTCACATTCAGACACATGTGTACACATGGAACAGGGGCCCAGTAAGCCCCGAGCAGTAGTCATATCATTGATCATACGGAATGGTTCCCTGATATGCTTTTATCTTTTTCTTTTGTTAGGAACAAATCAATGAAAGGTGCAACGAATATGGTAGGAATGAGGGAGTGCCTGGCAGTAAGAAGAGAGGAAAAGTCGGCGAAGGAAGGGAGACACAGGCTTGGTAAAGAAACTCAAACAACTATGAAATATTGCTTTGGTCCTCTGTAAAGTTATAAAAGAGGAAGGAAATATTCTGGACTAAATTAAAACACTTCTGTCAAAAACCCTTTAGCGTGAAGGCACGTTTGACGGACAATTTTCTTTTAAAGCTCCTTTTCTATGGACAGAAAGTGCAAAGCCTTGAACTTGCGATACCGGCGTCTTCTAGGGTGCCCACCCCGGCGGGGCTCAGCCAGGCAGCTCAGGACAGGAGCGTCTCCACTTGGTAGGGCAGGTGCGAGCCCCGGCCTCGGGAGGAGGCCGCCTGCAGGGCCGCGGGCAGCCGCAGGGGGCAGTACGAGTGAGCGCCGCCCCCGCCCCCGCCGGCCGCAGGGCCTTGGAAGGGTTTGGCGGACGCGGAGGAGGAGAAGGGCGCGAGCAGGAGGTGCGGCGCGGGCGGCTGCGCCTCGAGTCCGCGCGCGCCCAGCAGCGCAGGCTCAGCCGCCCTGTACGCGCAGAGCGGCAGTAGGGCCCCGCCGGGCGCGCCGGGGAGGAGCGCGGGATACGCGGAGAGCGACGGGCAGGGCGCAGCGCCCCACTGCAGCCGCACCCCGGGGGCCGCGTCGCCGTCGCGCCGGCTGCGGAAGGGCTTGCTGAGGATGCTGTCTATAGCGAAGGAGCTGGAGAATTTGCCCGTGGGGCTGGCGCGCCCCTCCTGGCGGGCGGAGGAGCGCGCGCAGGGCGAGCCCGGGGCGGCGGGCGCGGGCGCAGGAGCGGGCAGCGGGGAGGTGGTTTCCTCCGGCCGCAGCCCGGGTGCGGGGACCGGTGCCCGGTGGCTGAGGCGCTTGCGGCGGCGACGGAAGACACCATCGGCGAAGGTGTACTCGCTGTTGGGGTTGAGCATCCAGTAGTTATCCTTGCCCCAAGGCCGCGAGGGGTCGCGCAGCACCTTGACGAAGCAGTCGTTGAGCGAAAGGTTGTGGCGCACCGAGTTGCGCCAGCCCGTGTAGCTGCCGCGGAAGAAGGGGAACTTGCCCATGAGGTACTCGTTGATCTCAGCCAGCGTCAGGCGCCCGCCCGCCGAGTCGCGGATGGCCATGGCTATAAGCGCAATATACGAGTACGGGGGCTTGGGCCGCCGCGTGTACGGCTTGCTTCGCGCGCCCTCACCGACCTCTGCGCTCTTGGCCCCGTGCCCTGCGGCGCCCTCCTCTACGACCCCCGCCGCAACCGGGCCTTCCTCCTCGGCGGCAGGCGCACCTCTCGCATTCCGCTTCCCGCCGCTTCCCGCTGCCGGGCTGTTGGCGGCACAGTCCCCGTCCGACCCCAGGGAGTCGTCGCCGGCTGCGGACAGCGGAGAGGGCGCGTCGCTACCTCCTGTGCCGTCTAGGTCACTACCCGGCTTGATCTCGTGGGCCGCACGGGGACTGAACTCCTCCGACTCCATGCCCACGCGCCCCGTCCTGGCTCAGCGCCGCCCTCTTTTCCTTTGCGCGGTCTCGGGAAGCTGGTGCGGGGTGCGGGGTAGCGACCTCAAGTCCAGGAGTCCTCGCCTTTCTCTCCCAGAGAACTCTCCCTCCTCTTGTGAGAGAGACAGGCACTTTTCCGTATGAGTCCAGTTCCACCGGAATGTTTCGTTGGAGGGGCTGTGCGTATTGGGTGAACTAAGAGGGACGAGGAGGGAGGAGTTGGGTAGGCGCTGTCTTCAATTCGAGGATAAGAGACTTCGGGGTGAATGTGGCCAAGGGCGCGGCTTTAACTTCTGCTCCCCAGCCATAAGGGCCTTGGGATTTCCTGTTGGAGGGAAGAAGCGTAGGCATCTGCTCTCTGACCCGGAGGGTTTCTTCACTGGACGTCGCAGGTCCCAGCAGGCGTCCACGGGGCACGGAAATGCGTGCCCCCCTTGGGGAAGGTCTGGTGTCTTCAGCCCTGAGCGCCCACAGAGACGAGTCCCTGAGGCTGTGGCTCCCGCAGCCGCCTTTCGGCCCCCGGCCTCCGGAGAAGCATCTCCACGCTGGCCCGCAGCCCCTACGTCTGGCCTCCACCTTCCGTAGGGCCCAATATAACCCTGCGGAGGCGGGGCCTGGGCACGGACGACAGGGGGTGGGGGAATGGGGTGGCTTAGGTGGCTGTGGCTCCCGGGGCGGGTGGGAGGGGGAGGGGGGAGCCGCTCCAGGTTGAGGCTACGAGGCGGCGCAGCGTAAAAGTCGCTGCGCGCAGGTTGTTGTTTTGGGTCTGGCCGGCCCCGCCCTCTGCTTGCAGCCAATGGGAGCGTGCGCGGGGCCCGGAGTGCCAGTGTCTGTGACTGTGCGGGCGTCTGGAGCCCCGCAGCCCATGCTAGGCTCAGGTGGGAGCGCCCCGCCGCCGGGAGGGGTCTCTGTGCCCCGGAGCCAAGGGAGCGATTTGGGCGAGAGGTCACAGGGGTCGGGACTGGGGAGGGACCTAGGACGGGGCCGAGTCAGCAGGGACTGGGCTCAGGCTTGTGGCCTTCCTGAAGGTGTACGCGGTGTAGGTATGCTTCTCTTGTGGTGAAAACAGTGCTTCTTTCTAAAGTAAACGCCTCATGCCCCTGAGGAGGTGCTGAACTTAGAGACCTCACTGGGCGCACTTTGCAGTGACCTCTAACGGGAGCCATACGCTGTGCCCCGTCCTGTGATTTCCTTTTGAGAACCATTTTTTGTCTTTTTTCCTTTTTTAATGAATAAAATACTGCACTTGAAATTGTATAAGCCTTTTCGGATGAACTTGACTCTTGTTTGCTAAATGGTCTCCGACTTTCACTTCTCTTAGACTTCACCTGTTTCTGCACCTGGCTGGTGGCTCTTGGGGAAAAGCAACTAACTTTGTCTAGAATTGGGCACCAGGCTCTGCCTGCGCGCGTGCCCTTCTAAATTCCAGCCTCTGTATTCCTGGGTTCCTACAGACAACAGGAACGATTGGGAGGGCCTGTTCCCAGGTCGCGGAGCCAAGGTATGACGTGCTGATGGCCATTTCTCTCCAGTCCTTCTCCTTAGAGACTTGCTGTGGTCTCAGTGGCACGGTATAGGAGAATCAGGAAAGGGGGTACTTTCTCCGCCCCAGGAAGTTTGGCACCTGGCGCTTGGAGGTGTCAATGCTACAGGGAGGGGCTCACTGACCCCCAGAAGGGTACATTTCTAACCCGCTGCCCTTCCACACTGAGGTTTCCTCCTTTTTCCTGTCTTTGTTGCAAATAGAGAAAGAACTGCGAGTACGTGGGAGCTCACCTTTGATGTTTGTTTTATTACCTTCCACCATTTGTGTGATGTACACAATCCTCTCTTATCTACATTAAGGCAGTTTTAAAGGCATTCAGCATGGGGTGGGCAAAATGAGAGACCCATCGAAGGCTCTGTTATTTTTGTGTTTGGGAGAAATGACACGTTTTGGATATTAAACTCACATTGTGTGTCCAGATGGGGAGCTGGTGAGGGATGGCTTCTTTCCAGGGGTAGTGCTACCATAAAGAGGATCTGCTCCTCTCTGGCCCTGGGAGTTCATTGTCCCTTGGACCTGGAGAGGGGAGTAAGCTGGGACAAGAAAGCAGCGAGGTAAGCAGGCATGGGTTTAGCTAGGGCTAATAGGCGTGCATAATGAATGCCATCCTCCTTTGAACTCTGGAGGTGGACAGGACACAAGGACAGGACAAAGGCAGGACACAAGGAAAGGACAAAGGCCCATTTTATGGAAGAGATAAGCCCACAGTTGATGTGCAGACCTAAGTTGGCTAGTCTAAGGAGGTCTCTGAGAGACTACAGGACCAAGGTTTTCTGACCATCACGAGTTCCATTTTGGAGACCACATAGGTGAGCTGTCCTGCGGGCATGAAGCATCCAGCTGGCATCACACCCCTGCCCCCACCTCCCTCTGTGTTTACAGCAACCTTCCTCCCAGACTTGCCAGCCACATGGCTTCCTTCACCCTGGGCAGCACCCTCCTACCTCCATCCCCCCTTCCCCCCCAGATCCCCCACTCAGCTGCTCCAGGGTCCTCAGTTATTCTGGGAAGTTCCATGAACTTTGGCCTGTTGAAGGGAGGAGAGAAAATTATGCACAACACTAGGCCACACTGCCACTCACATGACTGCATGGCCTTGGGGCTGCTGCTGCTTGGCCTTTCATCACCCATGAGAAGAGGCCCGTTGAATGGACTCAAAGTTTTCTCTCAGCTCCTGCACACTCCATTGTTTGGCACTGGTCTTTTCTTGGGTTGAATGTACAGCAAGTGCATTTCCCCCTCTGGTCACTTCTGGGCCATCTGGTGTGAACTCCCAGAATATAGCAGCCCAGGATGCAGGTCTGGGGAGAGAGTAGATGGGGCTGACCTCTCCCTGGTGGGAAACCTGGGGTTTGAAGTTATATCCCTTAGCCTCTCCCCTCCTGCAGATAAAATGAGTATTGGTCACTGAGAAGGAAGATGTACTCTGCCATGCATCATCACACTTTTGCTTCTCTTACTCAGAGACCTCCCTGTCCCAATAGCAGCAACCTCTCCTTACCCTATTCCACATCTCAGGAAGGGAAAGGACCTCCAATCACTCCTGTGGGATAGACCTTCACCTTGTCTCAGGGCTGAGCCACTGGTGGTCTGCTCTCTGTTAGTTTGGAGCCTATAAACGTCTGGGAGTAAGGGAGTGGGATAAGGTGGGAGAATTCTCACCAGGAAAACTTTTTATATTCTCAGAGTCACTTTGGGAGTTGATTTTTGGAAAGGTCCATGTTGGAATGGCTGGCAGGGGACGCTAGAAAGGATTGAAAGATCCCCAAGAACTAGAATGTAAGCTCAGGAGGACACACGTTTTGTCTGTTTTCTCTACTGCTGTACGCCAGTCCTTGCTTTGAGAATGACAATCACATTGTGCCACACACTGGGAATATGCTGCATTGATCTTCAGTTAAGATCAGAAATAAAAATGCTCTTTCTTTTTGTGGTTGATTTTTGTTGTTATTATCTTTAATTGTGTTTTACATCTGGGAAGCCATTCCCCATTTCCAAATATAAGAAAAATAGGAGTGGATGGGAAGTACATCCGTTCACCGCACTCTATCCAGAACATCCTCCAAACTAGGAGCAGTTTAAGAGCTCAGTCACTATTGTTGGTTCATACATTCTCTAGAAATGCTGGACGATATCTGCCCCCTAATTCTCAATCCTTTGGATTAGAACTATTGATGAATTAATAATAAATCCCTATAGGTGGAGCTTGACCCAATTCCTTGTAGGTACAAAAGACCCATTAGCTCATTTTGCCCATGGGCCCTTAATTTCCATGGAAATAAGTGAATAAATTATGGCAAAGAATTAGTTCATATTTCCATGATTTCCTGGCCTCTCTAAAGTGGTTTTTAGCAAAGGAAGATACTGCATCCATTTCCAGACACCAAGAGCTAACTTAATTAACTGTGGGGACTATTATGAATTTAGAACTTTCCATAATTTGATGATGTTTCACCACCCAGTTCCTAAACGCTGATGTGGGAAGGAAACCATTTAATTCCTAACATATCTAAGATCACTTGTTAGACTGGAAGTTGAGCCCCAGTGGAAATATGGGTAACTTGTTCCATGCTTCTAGAATGAAAGGAACTAACCTTGATAACACCTCTCCTCCCCTGCAACTTGGAAAAAGCTTTTGAGTTTCTTGCCATGTTAACCTCTACCAGTAACCATGCTGTTGTCATCTGGGTCTGAAGGGAAGGTGAACTTAAAATTGCCTTCCTACGAGGACCTGTGCCTCTTGGAGAAGTCTGTTATAATGATGTTAAAAATGAGAAGACCAGGCACAGAGGACCTGCCAATGTTGAGAGCCCCAGGCAAAATGTATGGCTTTGACTCTATGCAAAGTCCCTCTTGTAGAGCTGAGAGTTGAAAGTAAAGAGTTTCTTCAAAGATAAAGCCCAGATCCCTCTCTACACCTTCTTTCTTAGTGAAGAAATATGGGGAGAAATGGAGTACTTTATAGTGTGTTCTAACTCACAACTCTATAATCTGGTCCATTCTTTGTAGATGCTGAACACTTGGGAAGAGTCCTGCAGAGACTGAGGGTGGGTGTGGGAGCATATAGACAAAAACCTAGGTCTTTTTTTTAAAGCTTTTTCTTTTTTAAAATACATGTATTTTTTTTTTATTGATTTCAGAGAGGAAAAGAGAGGGAGAGAAAGATAGAAACACTAATGATGAGAGAATCATTGATTGACTGCCTCCTATGACCACCCGCCCTGGGGATCAAGCCCACAACCCAGGCATTGCCCTTGACTGGAATTGAATCAGGGACCCTTCAGTCCCAAGGCTAATGCTCTATCCATTGAGCCAAACCACCTAGGGCAATATCTAGGTCTTTTTATGTATCTATGTAATAGAATCTGGCTGGTGTGTTTGTGTGTTTGCTGCATTTGTTGGGGCAGTCTTCTTTTGTACTCTGGCCCATGGTCAAGGTTTAATCAAAGAATCCCAAGATATGTCTGGGCATCATTGACCAGATGCAAATCCAAGACCTGAATATATTGTTTTCTTGAGAATCCAGGGGGTTGCAGTCAGCATGAAACCCCTTGAACTTCTGTTGAACTTAGGAGTTGTGCCATGTGAGTGCCACCTCTAGGAAGTGGGTCCCAGGGAGGAGGAGTGGCAGGGAGGCGGGCCTTCTGATAGTACAGCAGAGAGAAAACAGCTGCAGGCATGCTGAGGGAGGTGAAGGAGAGGAGAGTACCTAAAGATATGAAAGAGGTCAGCCACAGCATGACAGGGGTTAGAGATCACAGAGAGAGCTGCCTGATTTTGTAATTCAGATATAAGATCCTGCACTGTGTGAAATGTTACCTGACAGCTCTGATACTAGGATCAAGGAGTCCATTTCTTTCAAGCTGAGAATTCTTCCTTGTTCAGTTTCCCTATTACATGTCAAAAGCAGAGCAAGAAAAATTGAGCTTCCCTGTACAGTGAATTATCCAGTCTTCTCTTTTTAGCTTTGAGGCCATGATTTTCCATAATAAGTGAAAAATCAGATCCTCTCAAGTCCAAGGAAAGAGACTACCTGTCTTTCTATGAGGAGAACTGGACTCATGACTCTTGGGTACTGCTCCATTGTCATACTGTCACACAAATCCAGGAGAGAATGGGGCAGGTGATGTATGAGATCTAGTGTCTCCTTGGCTATACAAACATCAGGGTGTGCAGTAAAATAAAACAGAACAAAACAAAACAAAACAAAACAAATCAAAACAAAGCACAGGCTGCCGGGCTCCCACTCAGCCCTTCCCATGGTAAAATGAAGGGTCTGTGTCATTCCTGACTTGGCAGTGGTCCCCAGCTCTTGGACCCTTAGTCTAGGTTTGTGCATATGGGAAGAAATGGTGCTGTCACATTGGATAGGTGTATACTTTGGAGATGAATGACCTTGGGATTGTATCCTTGCTCTATCAGCTAAATTACTGGAGTTCACTTTTATTTTTTAATCTAGGAAAAGAACTGTTGTCAGAATTTTGTTTTTTGTTTTGTTTTGTTAATCCTCACTTGAGGATATTTTTTCCATTGCCTTTCAGAGAAAGTGGCAATGAGGGAGAGTGGGGGAGAAAGAGAGAGAAACATTGATGTGAGAGAGACACATGGATTTACTGCCTCCCACAGGAGCCTTAGGGGTGGAGAGCCAACCCACAATCCTTAGGTGTGAGGGCTGACACTCCAACCACTGTGCAAACGGGCCAGGATTGTTATCAGAATTTTAACAACTGAATTACTAAATTCTAAGCCTTTATTAAATGTTCTTTGTCTTTCTAGTTCAATTTCATCCTTGGGGCTGCTGTCTTGCAAGGATAAACTGTTTTCTTCTGATCAAAGGGGCAAATTCTTTGGCACTAACTGACTAAGCAAAGCTTCCAGGTGAAAGCTTAGACCTAATATGTAGCTAATATGTTCACCAAAATTCCAGGAGAAAGAGAAGTCAGAGCCTCTTCTTCCAGAAAATTGAACACAGTTGGGTTGCCCAGAGAGGATAAAATCAATGTTAGCAATTCACACAAGAAAAACTGTGATTGAGTTGTGAAGATAATATCTCTTGTTTTTCTCTCTGTACACTTTTTGTCATGAAAATGTCAGACATATGCAAAAGTGAAGAGAATAGTATACTGAAGTCCTATGTAATCATCATTTTGATTAATATTTATCAATTTATTGTCACTCATGTTTTATCTATATCTCCCTCACCCTCTTCCCACTCCCACTAGTTTTTATGAAGCAAATCCAAGACAACATGTTAGTTCTGTAATTACTTTGATATCTGTAAAACTTATGGACTTCTGTATTTAAATGAAAACATAACCACAGTACCATTATCAAACCTCAAAAAATTGCCAATATTTTAATAATGTTACCAAATATCTAGTCAGTTTTAAACTTCTTCCATAATCTCAATTTAAATAGTTTAATTAATCCAGGATCCAAATGAGGTTCTCTCATTGTGTTTGATACATCATTTTAGTCTCCAGAATCTATAGCTCTTTCTTTTCTGCTTTTAATTTACTGTTGCAGTTTAATTGTTAAATAAGTCAGGGTAATGGTCCTGCAGAATTTTCCTGTGATTTGGACTGTGCTGATTCTGTACTGTCATTAACCAGTTCTTCTATATTTCTGGTGAACTGACAGACCTAGAGGCTTGACCATATTCAGTTTTGATTCCCACCCCCCCCAACAATACTGATGATGTTGTGGATTTCTGTGAGGAGATTCATTATGATTGGTTGTTGCTCTTTTTGTGAATTGAGACTAATTCATGGATTTGATCGTAAGCTGATACACATATTATAAACTTCACCATCAGTTTTTGCCTCATGGTCTTTGCAGCAGTTGGTGACAATTGCCTATCACCATTAAGGGTTGCACGATGGTGACATTCTTACTTCATCACTCCATTCTTTATAAGCTCAAATAATTATGTAAATCATCTTTTTTTTTCTCATCAGCTATTTGCTGTTTGGAAATATAGTTTGTGCAGACAGGAAGGTTAAATGCTTGATTCCTTTTATTTATCTCTTTTCAAATAATTTGATTGTTCTTGTAGAATTGTATAAAGGATATGCACACATCTATAGAAATAATATACTTGGTGTGTTTAAATCCATTTATAGCTTCCTGGATTTCTAGGATGACAAGATATTCCAGACTTTTGTTATATTTCTTGCCTCATAATCTATTTATCTAAGTGGTCTTGGTTCTTTATAGATAGAAATCATATTGAGAGGCCAAAATCTGAGTTCTAGAGATGTCCATTACTCTTAAGTTGGGCATTGTTTCTAGGATTTTACAGTGCTGAGAATAAACAGTTTTCTTAAAGAAAATACATCATATTTCCAGTACAACTATAGGACTATAAGGTTTTTACTTAAGTTTTTAATATTTTATATCACTATCTTTTATCTTACACTAAATATCACCTCAGCATAATTTCTTATTTGCTTTATCATTCCTATGTATTAATGTATCTCTATTCCTATTTCAGAATATCAATTCCAGTTTTATTAACAGTGTGATAATTGAAAAACAGTTTGTGTTTTACTTGCTATTTTATTGTTGCTATTTGTTTGGGTTGTTTTGACTTTAGGTATAACTCCTAATAACCACACAGTCAAATGATGAAGTTTTAAAGTAACTTGAGATGATTAGGCTCTTGATATTTTGTTAACAGCATTTGGTGCATTTTGCTTTTTGTTTTCTTCATTGTTGTTGTTTGTTTTAATCCTCACCTGAAGATATTTTTATTGATTTTAGAGAGAGAGAGGAAGGGAAAGAGCAAGAGAGAGAGAGAGAGAGAGAGAGAGAGAGAGAGAGAGAGAGAGAGAGAGAGAGAGAGATGTGAGAGGGAAACATTGATTGGTTGTCTCCTGCACACTTCCCAACCAGAAAACAAACCCCAAACCTAGGTATGTGACTCCATCAGGAATTGAACCCGCAATCCTTTTGGTATATGGGAGAATGCTCCAAACAACCAAGCCACCTGGATAGGGCTCTTTCTTTGTTTTTGTTTGTTTCATTATTATATAATATTCTGGTTTCAAATTCAAAGCTATTAAAATGAGGTATATTCAGGGAAATTTAATTTTCATCTCATATTCCTTCACCTTGCTCTCTTCTCTACTCTAGGTAACCATTTAATAAAAGTTTCAAAATTATCTTTTGTATTAGTTGGCTAGGGCTGCCCTAACAGAATATTACGGACTGGGTGGCTTAAACAACAATAATTTGTTTCGCACAGTTGTGGAGGCTGGACAGCAGAGACCAAGATGTCAGGAAGTTTGGTTTCTTCCAAGGTCTCTCCTTGGTTTGCAGATGGCGTCAGGGAACCACGACCTTGGCTAGTGAAGGCGGAGCTATGCAATTGGTGATATGGGTTGCATGGTAAGTAGAAGATCCTTATAAGATGATGTAATCATGCTGTGGTTTTAGATAATGTGATTTCATATTAATTGCCCAGAATAATGCCACGTCACTATTAATAGGGTCCCCTTCCCTCTTAAAAGTGTTCCAATTTGGGGCAATACATTCTATGGGCACCCTATTTTTAGAAGTCCAATAAATAATAAACTTATGGACTCTGTTAAAAACTTTAGAGCTATCATTTTCTAGGCATGGCTTGAAGTCTGAGTTCCACATTATTTCCAGTCAATTCTTTGGCAGAATCTGGTGCTAAGCCAGAATCAGCCTGTTTTGAGGACTCCTCTATCCTTTTCATAAATGATCCCATGAACCTTGGATTTTGGTGTTCAACTTTAGCTGGGAAAAGACTTGTTCTTACCTTTCTGAGAGTAGAATGGTACATTCAAGAAATTAACTCAGCTTCCCAGTTTGGAGAATGTGCTCCTACCTAAAGTGGACTGCTTACCAATCTGTTGGTACTCTCTGACCACCTGGCAAAAATGGACAGAATTATATAAAGCTGCATCATGGGAATCAAACACTGTTCATACTGTTCAGAAACCATGCTGAATTAGCATATTTGCTCGCAAAAATAAAAATAATGTGCCTTGTATAATACAGATAGTGATTTACTTTAATTCTCCATTTTAAGCTTAGTGAAATTTCTAGAACTTCTTTACCAATTTCTTCCCTGTGATAGCAGCAGAGACATCTATCCATATTCTTATAATTACCTCAAATTCATATTCTTCACTTTCATAGCCCTGCACATGGCAGCTGTTTTTGCACATTGCCTTGACTGGAAGTCTCTGAGGCCAGCTTTGTTCTCAGGTCTGACTATCATCAAGCTATTATCTATTGAACTAAGAGCACCACATGAACGAAAGATTGCAAACAATAGATAAATTTACCATTTTTAATTCTCTCTCAGGGAGTTTGGCTTATTTCTCTTTCCTCTTTTTTCTCATTTAAGTTCTATATCTATAAATTAAAAAATTATCCTGATCATGGTTAATTAATACCAGACTAGTGCTGGTGATACTATATTAAAAGAGAAGAATATACAAGTTATGATGGGCGATTGGACTTAATGAAGAGCACTCAACAAAACAACAAAGGACAAGTGCTGGAGAGGATGTGGAGAAAAAGGAACCCTTCTGCACTGCTGGTGGGAATGCAGACTGGTGCAGCCACTATGGAAGACAGTTTGGAGTTTTCTCAAAAAATTAAAAATGGAACTCCCATTTGACCCTGTGATCCCACTCCTGGGAACATATCCCAAGAAACCAGAAACACCAATTAGAAAGGATATATGCATCCTTATGTTCATAGCAGCACAATTCACCATAGCTAAGATCTGGAAACAGCCTAAGTGCCCATCAGCAGATGAATGGATTAGAAAACTGTGGTATATCTACACAATGGAATACTATGCTGCTGTAAAAAAGAAGGAATTCTTACCATTTGCATCAGCATGGATGGAAATGGAGAGCATTATGC
>PVJC01005421.1:0-59156 GCA_004026665.1 Murina feae | reverse complement strand
CCCCCTCCCCTCCCTCTCCCTCTCTCCCTGCCTGCACCAGGTTCCCGGGCTCTCACTCCCCACAATGGGCTGATGACCTCCACCAGCCTGATGCTGACCTGGACCCGGCCCCACAGGGAAGAGACGCTCTGGACTCTGGCTTTGCTCTCAGCTCAGGGGAGCCCAGCTGCCATGGCCCAGGGCTGGGGTGTGGACACGGGGCCCACATGGACCCTTGCGTGGGGCTGGACTCTGCATCAACCGCCCTGTCTGGCTCTCCTCCCTGTTCCCCCAGCAGCGCTGCCCCCTCTGGCTGCAGGTGTGGAGGGCGACCTGCTGCTGCCTGGTGTCCATCCCTCGCAGGAAGGGGACACCCCCCCCCAGCAGACTCCCTCCCTCCCCTGGGCCTTGGCGCTGCCTGCGGTCACCTCTCTGTGTAGCTTTCGGTGAGCAGCCAGCTGCACCCAGCAGACATACACACCGTCTCCCGTGGCAGCTGATGCAGGTGGGCGTCCCCTCAGGTCTCCATGGGATGGATGGGTCGAGACGGGGGAGGGGGGGTGGCAGGCTGTTTCCCATCTGGGCTCCAAGTTCCTACAGAGGGCGGACCTCCACTCGGCCAGCGGGACTGCACACAGGCTGCACCCCACGCCTCGGGGAGGAACGCGGTCCTCACCGGGAGGGGTCGTGAAGCACACCTGTGAGCCGTGGCCGCACCTTGGCCACCGCACCGCCCACCGTGGGCGCCAGTGCAGCCCCACGGTCAGCACTCCATGCCCCCACACTAGCGGGTGTCGCGGCTCACGTCCTGCTGTTCGCTGGGGGATGGAGGAGCCTCGAGCCATGTGGTCTCCGTGCACGTGTGGAGGACAAGGGCGGACACGCGAGGGGGTCAGCAGCCTCAGCGCTCCCAGCCAGTCGCTCATTCCTGGGGTGTGTGTAGGGGGAGATGTCGGGGGGGAGGCATTTTGAGAAGCGAAGAAGCCACATGGGCCACCCCTCAGGGCGATGACTGGACGCAGTGTCGGGGGCACCACAAGATGGACAGCCACGGACTCCTCCGTCAGCCGCTAGAGACCCTGTGCATGGGCCAAGGAGCACGTCCAGCCCAGCCCTGCACAGAGGTGACACCCACGGAACCCCCGCCCCGTCCTGCAAGCTCAAGTGGACCTTTCAGACCAGAGGACGGGAGGTGGAGGGCCGGACTGGGCAGCTGGCCTGGGGTCTGCTTTTGACCATAGTCGCCGGGCGGGGAAGATGTGTTGCAGGGTGCCCAGCGACCCCTCCCGTGGGGGTGAGACAGGGCAATGGCACCTGGCAGGGAGGTGAGTGTCATAAAAGGTGAGTTAAATGCTCAGAGAAGCAGCCTCTTGTCTGCACCTTGGTCAGGGACGCAGAGAAAGGGACTTTGTGGGGACACCTGTGAGCGCCATGGATCCTTAAAAGAAATCACAACAGCCCCGGCCAGTGTGGCTCAGTGGATAGAGTGTCAGCCTGCGGACCAAAGGATCCCGGGTTCGATTCTGGTCAAGGGCACGGACCTCGGTTGCAGGCTCCTCCCCAGCCCGGGCCCTGGTCAGGGTGCATGCAGGAGGCAACCCATCGATGGGCCTCTCTCACATCGATGTTTCTCTCTGTTCTTCCCCCTCCCTTCCACTCTCTCTAAAAATCAATGGAAAAATATCCTCAGGTAGGATTAAAGTATATAAATATCACAACGCAAAATATCCCTGACAGACAGACCCTTGTTATTCTTTCCATAAAATAGCACTGACTTGGGAAACTCAGCTTATAGACCTCATATAGAAATGCTAAGATCAGGACAATATGGGAAAATGACATGTTTTTATTAAAATGATTTAAATAAAGCATTTTAAAATGTATGAGACAACTCTCCCATTTTTACCTTACATAATCTTCTATGTAAATAAAAATGTAAATGTTCGTTTGTTCAAAATCTCAAATCTCCGAAAGTTCTTCACCGATTGCTTTGAAATTTTGACACAACGTTGCATTCAAATATGCGCGTGTTTTTATATACTTACATTATATAGATGTCACACCTGTGACAGGTAAAAACATGCTTTTTTTGAAAAAACAGGTAAAACCATGCTTTTTTTGAAAAACGTTGCCATCTTTTGAATGTAAAAGTAACACACGCTACAAACTTAACATTATTCAGTCTAACATTCAAAGCCAGGGAGTCACATACAAGTCCGTCAACACCATTGTGGAAGCAGATGAAATGGTTAATTATCCAACAGAATTTTGGAATTCACTCGATCTGCCAGGGATGCCACCGCACGTACTACAATTGAAAATCGGCGTGCCAATTATCATGTTGCGAAATATCAACTAGCGCGGGGCTGAGCCTCAGGCCAGGGCTGGGCTAGGGCTCGGGGCGCAGGCAGACGCCAAGGTCCCTCCCACGCCAGCAACCGAGGGCTCACGAAGACTGTGGCGGGTGATAGTGGGGGAGTTTCCTCGGCTCCTTTTTCCTCCAGCTTTTGGGCGGCTCAGCGAGGGCCCCTGCCAGCGGGAGTTGGGAGCAGCTGGGCCGCTTCAGGCGCAGGGCGCAGGGCACGGGGCATGGGGCACCTGTGGAGAGCAGGGGTTCAGGCCAGCATTTGGGGGCCCAGGCTGCAGAGGCGCAAGTGTGCGAAGCCAGACCAGCTGGGCAGGGTGGAGGTGGCGGCGTGCCAGGGGCAGCCCCCCGGGAGGGCGCACTGTATACCCACAAGCATTGTGCAATTAAACATATTAGAAACGTGCGCTTTCTCTTTTCTTTCTTTTCCATTTAACCAGACTGAGCCACAGCAATGCGTGGCTGGGTACAGCTAGTCTATATATATTAGAGGCCCGGTGCACTAATTCATGCACCAGTGGGGTCCCTCGACCTGGCCTGCAGGATTGGACTGACACCAGCTCTCCAACATCCCCCAAGAGGTCCCAGATTGCAAGAGTGTACAGGCCAGGCTGAGGGACCCACCGGTGCACAGTGTGGGCCGGGGAGGGACTCGGGAGGTTGGCCAGCCAGGGAGGGACCATGGGAGGGCTCCAGGGTGTGTCCAGCCCATCTCACTCAGTCCTGATTGGCCGGATCCCAGCAGCAAGCTAACCTACTGCCCCCTGGTGGTCAGTGCACATGATAGCGAGCAGTTGAGTGGTCTTAGCATATCATTAGCATATTATGCTTTGATTGGTTGAATGGCTGACTAGACAACCAGACACTTAGTATATTAGGGGTTTATTATATAGGATTTGTATATGTGTTGTCTCTAAAATTCCATTATTCTTCCATATTCCTATACAATGTTTTCCTATTTAACCTCAAATTATTTGAAACGGTACTAATTGCTGACCACTCCTTAAAGAGCCGAAAATTCAAAATGTTTCTCACCTTGGAAAGTATTTATTTCCTTCCCTGGCATTGAAGTTGACCTTCTCTGTTTCTCGTGTGTGAACATTCTCTCACTACAAATGTCACTGAGTCTTCAGCAATGAGGGAATGAACTATTGTCCATGTATCGATTGATAAATTTGAAAAGCTACCATCATGTCAGCTAGACACATCCTATATAAGGATGTCATCACGAGATGGCAAGCAGGTGAGGGCAGTTGTGGGTGAGATTAGGCCAGCAGGGGAGGGCAGTTGGGGGCAACCAGGTCTGCTGGGGAGGGCAGTTGGGAGTGATAAGGCTGGCAGGGGAGCAGTTAGGGGCAATCAGGCAGGCAGGCAGGTGAGCATTTAGGAGTCAGTGGTCCCGGATTGGAGAGAGTGCAGGCTGGGCTAAAGGACACCCCCCTCCCACATACCCCCCCATGCACGAATTTTGTGCACCAGGCCTCTATATAACTATAATCATTGGTTATTTCATCTTGAGTTCAAATACATGGAAATTAATTGGATAGTTCCTCCAAAAGAAACTACATGATTGAGTATATATTCACATGTACATGTTTTGCTAACATGTAGGCGCATCATTGTAAATTAATTCCTTTCCTTATGTTAATTCAAACCAAAAAAAAATTTATGGATGTTGCGGGAAGCCACCCATTGCTAATACTATGATGCAAGTGCACCAAGGAACTCGGAAGGCTGGTGGACTGTGGGCATTGGCAGGGCTGACGCCAAGCACCATTGTTCGTGTGGCTCAAAGTACTCTACTGACCTGATAGCCTCCAAGTAAACGTTTACTGGACCTTAGTGATCCTTACTGATCTTTACTGACCTTAGAGACAGTCTGTCTGCTACCTGTTTGCTGTGCTTTGCTGGGTAAGATGTGTATCTGAAACTGAATAAAAAGTGGATAAGGCCAGGTTTCCGTGTGCTTCTCCAAGACAGAGGTCTCCACCTGACCCCCATGCCTTCTAAGTTCATATTTCTTGTCTAGCGTTTTCATTTGTGCGTCGGCCCCTCCTTCAGATCCTGAACCCCTGCTGGGAAGGTTGTGGCAAATGTTACAAAACTAGACACCACATAACATTAAACGGAAAGAAACAGAATACATTCTATTTGTTCCCAAGTGTTTTTAAGGTGGTATTTCTTGCAAACTAGAGTCGGACTTTGTGGCTCAGCGTTCTCCGTGTGCTGGTAGGAACATCTGCAGGAAATCTGTGTTGGTCGTTATCTCGGGAAGTAAACATAACATGGCCTCGAGGGGAAACACATCCCATAAAACCTTCCTTTTAGGATCCAGGTCTTTGATATCAAAGGAAGCTGTCTCAGTTGCAGTCTTGTTTAAATTATGAATACCTTTCTCGCGGGATTAATAGGAACATCTGACAACACTTTGCATCGAAATGCATATTTAAAATGTCCCCTCGGCAGAATCAGCGTCCTCCACTCAGGCTGCCATCTGCATCTGTTTCAGCGTCGCCCTGTGAGGCCTCCGCTGACCCCGAGCCTTAACCAAATAGTTCCTGGAGGGGCGGGTGGTGGCAATGCGAGGCGGATTCATGGCAGATTCCACCCGTTCCCTGGAAATGAAATCCCTTCTGCGCCGCTGAATCCGGCACTGGCCGTGCTAAGCACCTACTTCTTCATTTTTCCACGTGGAAACCTGGCGCGGAATTTCTGAACAAGAAGGAGGACAGTGTGAAAACAGCAGCAGGCAGGCGTGATGTCATGGAACAAGAGAGCGTGACAGCGCGGGCGAGAGGCCCCTGGTCACGGGTTTGTCACGTGACCCAGACAAGCCAGGGGACAGCGGAGCCTCCCTCTCCGGTTCGAGAGGCAGGTCCAGTCATGGCTCCAGCCCCGTCCTGGTGGGCGAGCCTCAGGGGCTCCTCTGCTACCTAAACACCCTCCCACCAAGCTGGCCCGGGGGTGGCTGTGTCACCAGCACCCGACACCATGGGGCAGTGCAGGTGCCAGGAGGGCATGCAGAGCCCGGAGCAGAGGGGCGGCCATGGGCAGGGGGAGAAGGGGGGACAGAGAGGGAACCGCTGTCACAGGCAGAGGGCCAAGCACCCTTGTTTCAGGGAGAACCTGTGAGAATTAACTGCCTTGAGTCTTTCTGGAAAAACCTTAGTAAAACTCCCGACATAAGAAAGGGCTGAAGAAAGTGTTGGTTTTAGGGAGGTGGCTGGTGAGCCAGACTGACTGGGTGCGACGCCCTGTCCAGGCTGTTGGCTGCGTGCCGAGGCCCCTCGCCCGCCTCCGTTTCCTCCATTAGGAACTCACGGGGTGGAGCTGCTGCCCAGGAAAAGGCCGAGGCGGGACGGGAGGGGGACACACAGACGCGCCGAGGAAGTCCTCCATCGGAGTGGGAGAAAGGGGCCCCACGGGAAACGAGGCCGAAATGCCGGGCTGGAGGTCGCCGGCCCTTTACTGTCCCAGGGGTCAGGGAAGCTGGGCGAGGTTGGGGGGGACTGCTGTCCATCCAGAGACGGGGCGGGGCGTGGCCAGGGAGCCACCTCTCGCTCCAGACGCAGGCCCCTCGGCTGAGTCCTGGAGCCGCCAGCCAGTCATTTTACTCTGTCTTCTTCATTCCTCAGCAGCCTCTGGGCCTCCTCACAGTGCCTGCCCCGCGATAGATGAGCTACACCTACCTGCCTAAGACTGTCAACAGATACGTGCTATACCTACAGATCTGGCCTAAAAACGTTCCCCCTTCTTTTTCACGAGGCACCGCATCATGAACATATTTTATGTTCTTTTTAAAAAAAAATTTATATTGAATTCAGAGAAGCAGGGAGAGGGAGAGAGAGAGAAGCATCAACGATGAGAGAGGATCATGGATGGGCTGCCTCCTGCATGCACCACACTGGGGGTGGAGCCTGCAGCTCGGGCCTGTGCCCTGACCGGGAATGGAACCGGGACCTCCTGGGTCACAGGTCAACGCCCAACCACTGAGCCACGCCGGCCGGGCCCCACTCCCCTTTCTTTATGAATTGGTCCAGCTTGTGTCAACAGGGACGTCCCCAAAAGGGAAGTGGTCTTGGCTTAAGGGAGACTCGACCAGCCTCCCACTCGCTCTCCCTCGGCCTCTCCCCTCCTGCGATGGGTTAGCGGCTCCCTTCCTCGCTCCGCGCTTCACGGAGCAGCTCCTGGTGTGAACGGGGAACGTGTCCCGTGGCGTCCACGTCAAGATGACCGCGTGAGGACAGGTGTCTGTTTTAGGAGGGATTTACACCTGACGGCATGCCTTCATGTTTAAGTATTTGGTGGACTTACACACCCAGACAAGCAGCCGTCGCATGCTAAGTCTTTTTGAATCGTCTGCAAACCCCTGGGTGGACCATTTCCACTGGTTTCAAGCCTCCACGTGACAACTAGCCGCACCTTGTGAGCACCTGAGTGCATGTTTAGCGCAAAGCAAATCCCACAGGAGGAAGGGAACCGCGTAGCTGAAGCCCCGTCCAGGTGAGCGCTCTGGGTCAGGTGGGCGGTTCGGTCCAGACAGCCTGATGGGCTGCAGGAAATGTCACTTTTTAAAATATATATTTTTTAGTATTTTTTATTGATGTCAGAGAGGAAGGGAGAGAGAGAAACATCCATGATGAGAGAGAACTATGGATCGCCTGCCTCCTGCTCGCCCACACTGGGGATGGAGCCTGCAACCCGAGCCCGTGCCCTTGACCAGAATCGAACCCGGGGCCCTTTAGGCCACAGGTCAACGCTCTCTCCACTGAGCCAAACGGGCTGGCGTGGAAATGTCACTTCTACGGTGAAGATTTACACGGATGATTTGAAGAAACACTGCACAACGATCCATGTTTTGCTCTCTGTGGTTCTCTTAGCTTCTCTGTGTAGTGATAGCCCCTCCTGAACTCCCCCCACCCCCGCCCCCCCCGGCCACCCATCCCCTTGGTCTGTCCCCTGGGGAGCCAGGCCACACTTACCTGACCGCCCTCCCCGGGGTCGCCCACCCCCTGCCAGTGCCCCCTGCTCATCGACTCCTTGTCCCATTCGCCAAGCACAGAAGGGCCCCGAGACCCCTTGCCTTCCTCCCCCTCCGTTGCTTACTTGCTTCTTTCTAAATGTTCACCCACCTGCCCCCCAATTGGGGGACATGGCCAGAGTGCAGTTCCATGCAGCCTCACCGGCCGAGGCTGTGTGGGGGTCTAGCCTTGGAGCCTTCAAGTCTGTCCCCCCAAATGACCAGGAGCTCACGTCTCTCTCTAAACCAACACCTTCAGCAGGCTCAGTGTTCTGGGTGAAGCGACAGCTCTGCGAAATCCGATGGGCCAAGGCCGCTCCTGGGGGCCTCGATGGCTGTGCGTCCACCCCCAACACCCCGGATCAGACTCCTGATTCTTTTTCATGTCCTGCCCTGCTCAGAGACACCTGGCTCCCGATACCCCCAAATCAGGTTCCAGCAGCGCGGGCCTTTCAAAACCCCTCGGTATCTGTTCCGGACAAGCTCTGGCCACTGGCCGTCTCTCCCGTTCCTCAAGTGCCCTCCTGTGACCTCGCCCTCCCCCCAGTGCGGGTCACGCTGTGGGCCTCGCCGGAACCATCAGGCCACCCTGATTTCACCGACACGCAATCCCCTCTTTGCAACTGAATCACGTTCCCTCTAATGCACAACCATGTTGTCACGCGAGTGCGTGTTTGTGATGTGACACCATCGAAGCGAAAGGAACCCTGAGCTCTGGCTCCGATGCGTGGATGCGGGGTCTCTAACCCGGGGGCCAAGCAGCTGCTGACATCGCTCCGGGTGCGTGAACCCCAGGCCCGTTGAGGAGGAAGAGTTACACCGTGTCCACCCCACGGGCATGGAGGGATGAACCCCCCACTGCTCCTGTGACAGGCGCCCCAGCTGGTCTCCCGCGCACCACGCGCTGCTTTCTCCCTTCTCGTTCCTATTGGAGGGGCCCCAGTCTTCCTCAGGGGGTGCTGTGTCCTGCAGAGACCGCCGTTTCAGGGCCAACGCACTGCGCTTGCTACCTGAGTGTGCAAGTGCACAGGCCCATGGGAGGGTGCAGGGGTGCAGGCCCACGGGAGGGTGCAGGTGCAGGCCCGTGGGAGAGTGTAGGTGCGGGTGCGGGTGCAGGTGGGGCATTTCCGGGCCCCGGGAGGCGCTCAGCACACTCCCCCGAGGAAGTCTGTGCAGGAACAGCTCTCCGGGCTGCGGAGCTGACTGCCCGCAGGTGCCCACAGACCCTCCCTGTGAGCAGGGCGATGCCGCAGCCTTCCCCCACCCCGCAGCCTTCCCCCATCCCGTCGCCCGCCCCCCAGGTCACCAGGAAGGAGGGCTGATGGGGTAAGTGTGAGGGGGGGGGCGCGGGACCTGGGCATCTCCGCACACGGGGAGCCCCGCCAGAAAGTAGTAGGCTGGCTGCCCCATGCCCAGGACCGGAATCCAACCCCAAAATGTTACAAAGTGGGGGGCGGGGAGCGAGGGAGGGAGGGAGGGAGGGGTATAGCTGGGCTTCCTCTCCCAGCCCCGCAGGCGCCCAAGTTCCCTGGCAGCTCCGCCTGAGCCTGCGCCTGGAGATCCCAGAACCCGTGCGCCCCGACCCCAGAACCCGTGCGCCCGGGGACCCCAGAACCCCTGCTCCCGGACCCCAGAGCCCATGCGCCCGGGGACCCCAGAGTCTCTACGCCCGGGGACCCCAGAGCCCCTGCGCCTGGTGCCCCCCGAGCCCGTGCGCCTCCTGAGAACTCCGGGCGCCAGGAAGTGGCCAAGCGCCGGGTGCCACCTCCCCCCCCCCCGCGGGAGCGGCGCCGCGTGGGTGACTCCCGCCCCGGGTGGAGGTGGGAGTGGGGGTGGGGGTGGGAATGGGGGCGGGAATGGGGGCGGGGCCCGGGGCCACAGGACGCATCTGCAGCCCAGCGCGGAGGGACACGGGTGGGGCGGGGGCTCCGACCCTGCCCCCGGGACTGGACGGAGCGACCCGGGAAGCAGCGCGGCCCTGCGCGGGAGGAGCCCGGCGCGTGCTCTCGGGGTGGAGGGACCCTGTTACCCGAGAGCCGCGCCCCAAGCCCAGGGCTCGGCCACGCGGGGGCGCCCGGGCGCTGCGCCGCCCCCTCCTGGACGTGTTTGCCGAGAACCACGGGCGGCGCTGCCCGCGTGGACGCTGCCCGCGCGGGGGGGACAGACCCGGACGCGATGGAGAAGGTGCCCCCCGGGCTGCCCCGCGCGCCCAGCCCCGGCCCCTAGCCCGACCGCGGTGCGAGCAGCCAGCCTCCGCCTCTCGCATGCATGTGCGCCCGGGGGCGCTGCGTGTGGCCGGGGGCCCCACCGGGACGGGCGCGGGCCCTGCTGGCCGGCCTCTGGGTGCTCGGCCTCCTCGCCTGCGCCCCCCTGCCCTGGACCCGCGGCCGCCGGGAGGCCCCGGAGGCTGCAGCGGGAGCCCAGCCCGGCGCCCCGGCCAGCGCCCAGCCGCACCTCGTCTTCATCCTGGCCGACGACCAGGGCTTCCGCGACGTGGGCTACCACGGCTCCGAGGTCCGCACGCCCGCGCTGGACCGGCTGGCGGCCCAGGGGGTGAAGCTGGAGAACTACTACGTGCAGCCCATCTGCACGCCCTCCCGCAGTCAGCTCCTCACCGGCAGGTAGGGCCCTGCTGCTTGGGATGTTTGCTGATTAGGGGGAACCCTAGGCCTGTTGTATGGGGACCCGAAATTGTGATTAAGATCCAGCTCCTGACTTAGGGGAGTCATCGAAACTGTGGGGAGCAGCTGAATGAGTGAGTGAGTGAGTGAATGAATGAATGAATGAATGAGTGAATGAATGAGTGAATGAATGAATAAGGTGTTGAATGGCATGGGTATGAGTGACCCTGAGCGGGCACTGGTCTCAGGCTGTTTTGCGCAGCTGGGAGCCTGCAGGCGGGACTGGGAGACCTCTACCCTTCCCCCCCCCCCCAACCACACAGCCCACATCTCACCCCACCTGTGGCCGCGGGCATGCTCCGATGGAGGTTCCCAGGTCACACGAGAACCCACAGTTGCCATCGCTAGCAAGCACGACAGGTCCACCTGCTTCTGTGGCCCTTGGCTTGTTTCTAGAACTGAAGGCTCAGAGCCACAGGCCATCACAGAGGCGGGGCCCTAGTGCCAGGCCGTGTGACCTCTGGCCGTGCCCCCATCACGGTGCTTGGTCTTTGGGGCGATGGCCTCTCTCTGGGCTCTCACGAAGGCCAGGCATCGTCACCACGGCCGTCCTCAAAGCGTAGGAAACGCACTGTGAATCCTCGGTGGGGCCCTGGCCGGTGTGGCTCAATGGACAGAGTGTCGACCTGCAGGCTGAAGGGTCCAATCCCGGTCAAGGGCAGGGACCTCGGTGGCAGGCTCCTATCCAGCCCCAGGCCCTGGCCAGGCGCGTGCGGGAGGCAACCAATCGATGTGCTTCTCTCTCGTGGATGTTTCGCTCTGTCTTTCCCTCTCTCTTCCTTGCCCTAAAAATCACTGGAGAAATATCCTCGGGCGAGGCTTCCCAACAGGAAAGTCACTGTTCTCCTGCTGCTCCCCCTCGGCCTGGGGGCTTTCTGATCGACTCTAAGAAAAATCCAATTTGGAGGCTTAAGGAAAATCATTCAGTACGGGGGTAGCTGATTTGAAAGCGGAGATCCAGGGCCGGGCCAGCCCTGGCCGGGGCGGGAGGAAGCCTTGGGCTCCGGCGTGTGTGTCCCTGTGAGTTCAGCTCCCAGGAGCCCTCGCTTCGGGGAAGCTGTTTTTGGAATTGGAACCTGCCAGTCGCCAGTCTCCACTGGAAAAATAAAGACTATTTTGTAGGAATCTCCGCCTGCAGACACCGCTGCTTACAGCATGGTTTCCACTGCTGAGCCAACGGTCAGAAGGTGGCGTCGGTGCCAAAACAGAGGGAAACCTTCCGTCTCCTGAGAAAGAGGAAGGCCTCTCGCGGTGCTGCGGTCCCTTCAAAGGGCAGAGTCAAGGGCGTCGGGCGTTCACCAGGGAGAGAGGGTTGGCGGGGAAACAGCGCATCCATCAGCCGCTCTTGTTTGGTTTATGAGTAAATGTGTCCCAAAGACTCCGCCAGCCTCTTCAGCTAGTCTCGGAGTTCAGGCTGACAAGCCCGGTCGGGTAGCTCAGCGGCTGGGCGTCAACCTAGGAACCAGGGGGGTCACGGTTCGATTCCCAGCCAGGGCACATGCCGGCGTTGTGGGCTCGATTCCCGGTAGGAGGTGGACAGGGGGCAGCCGATCCATGATTCTCTCTCATCATTGATGTTTCTGTCTCCCTCTCCCTCTCCCTTCTTCTCTGAAAGCAATAAAAATATATTAAAAAAAAAAAAAAAAAGAATTGACAGGGATGAGAGCGACGGTGCTTGAACAGCAGGCCCTGGGCACCGGGGACTCACCGTCCACACGAGCACACGCCTCAGGCTCCTCGCCGGCAGCATGTGGTTCCTCCGCTTCCTGCGCTGATGGCAGCAGGCTTTGCCTTTCTTTTGTGAATCCTCCCCCGAGGATATTTCTCCATTGATTTCAGAGAGAGTGGAAAAGAGAGGGAGAGATAGGGACACACATAGATGTGAGAGAAACACATCGATTGGTTGCCTCCTGCAGGAGCCCCAACCAGGGCCCGGACTGGGGAGGAGCCTGCAACGGAGGTCCGTGCCTTTGACCAGAATTGAACCCAGGACCCTTCGGTCCGCAGGCCGACGCTCTATCCACTGGGCAACACTGGCCAGGGCAGGTTTTTCTTTCATGGTTATGGCAACTTAATGGCAGGAGGCAGAGAGGAAGCTGGGAACAAGTCCTGACGTGGCTCTGGAGTCAGAGGGGGCCTCCTGCACTTTCCTGCAGGGGCACCTCCTGAGGAGACTTATCGGCAGGAATGTCTGTCCAGCATGGCCAGCGGAACTCCCACGGTGACCGGCGCTCCTGTCCGGATCGGACAGTTACGGGCGTTGGCACTTGCAGGCCCCTCTTTAAAAAAACAACAACATATTTTTATTGATTTCAGAGAAAAAAGGAGAGGGAGAACGAGAGAAACATCAATGAGGAGAGAGAATCATGGATAAGTTGCCTCCTGCACGCCCCTTATTGGGGATCAAGCCTGCAACCCGAGCCTGTGCCCTGACCAAGAATCGAACCAGGATCTCCTGGGTCCTAGGTCACCGCTCAGTCGCTGAGTCATGCCGGCCTGACTGCTGTTTCCTTTTGACAAACCACTGGGACTTCCCTCGACGTCACGCAGACGGGAGAGGATGGCTTTGGGCCCAGCCACGCCTCAAGGACGCGGAGCCCAGGGAAGCTGGCCATTCTCTGCATGGGGACGTGCTGCGGATCCCGAATCCTCTAAATAAAAAACAAGCAACAGAAACCCACGTGGTCAGAGTTACTTTACAGGAGACGCTAGGTGACGTGGCCGAGGAGAGGATTCAAGTCTCTTCACGTTTATAAAGAAAGAGCGTACCTGGCTGAAGCGATTTCTGAAGCGATTAACAACACCCCCCTCCCTGACGTGTGCTGGGGTCACCACGTGAAGTCTGTCCCTCCTGGCAGGGTCCAGGCGCCTGAGTAAGTTGGCATCGCCCCACCTGGCAGCCGGGGGCTGTCGCCTGCCCACGCGTCCTCGTCCTGGGCAGGCCCCTGCGAAGGAACTTCTCAGAACCCATATTTGGGCCCTTCCCTCAAGTTCGCAAACTTGTGTGAACAGAGCTAATCAACCACAGTGCTCGTTACAACGCAGATTCCGGGCCGGCGGTGACGGCAGCAGGGCCTGGGGGGAGCATGGAAATCCAGAGCAATTTGCCAAGCATGTCAGGTGGTCCTGGTGTCTCCATTCAGATAGATTAAGAACTGACCTTCAGGGCTGCCCCGCCGGCGTGGCTCAGTGGTTGAGCATCAACCTATGAACCAGGAGGCACCTGGTCAGGGCACATGCCCAGGCTGCAGCTCGATCCCCAGCAGGGGGCGTGCAGGAGGTGCCCATCCATGATTCTCTCTCATCATTGATGTTTCTCTCTCTCCCTCTCCCTTCCTGACTGAAATCAATAAAAAACATTTTAAAAAGATGGGGACCCAAGACTAGAGCCCCATTTTCCCCGTGGAGCCCTGGATGAAAGCTGCTGGTATCCCCAAGTTTGGTTCCCTTCGGTCTTTCTCCTGCAGCCACCACCCGGGGTTCACTGTGAGGCCCCGCGCTCTGCTTCTCCCTCTGACGGCGTCAGAGCTTCTTGCCAGGCTCTTGCCATCCCGGACGCTCCCTGTGTCCGTGGCGCTGTGGCCCTGGGATGTCTGACGGCTTCCCCCTCCCTCCTGATTCCCCGCCCTTTAGCTCACTCAGACGGGGTCTCATCACAGCCGCACCCACGGCCAGCACACCCTGTCCCCACCGACGGGAAGGGAGAGAAACCCCGTCCGACTGCCTCTCTTTCCAGCACCCTGCTGTCTCCCCATCACAACCGCCCCGGAGGCAAAAGATTCGTATTATTTTGAAAATACTGTGAAATAACGTAGCAGATGTCACTGTATGGAGGCTGTGAGAGGGCAGGAAGGTTACATGTGTCGGTCACGGTCACACAGCGTCCCAGCGGCACAGCCTGTCGGACGGACCCTGACCTGTGTGGCGTCAGCAGCCTCGCATCTGACCCGCTCTGCCCGCCCTGTGGGGAGCGTGGGGCACCGGGTGCAAGTCAGGCTGCCTCCCTCTCTCTCCGAGGGGAAGGTGCTCGGCACTGACCGCCCCCTTGGCACGCAGCTCCCCTCCTTGCCTTGTAACCTGGCCCTCTGCCCAGATGCCCGCCATCGTCAAGACTCGGCTCAAATGCCACCTCCCTACACAGCTTCCCACGCTCCCGAGCCAGACACGTGTCCCGCGTGACCTTCCAGGGGCCGCCCTGTCACCGTGGTTGCGTTCGGATGGCTTTCCGGCTCGTCCAGCTCCCCTGGGCCTCCACCGGCGGCTGGCATCCTCACTCGCAACCTCCCCCGTGGGAGCTGGTCAGCGGGGTGGATGCCTGGAGGGGTGAGCGCGGTCCGGACCCTCTGACCCACATGGGGCAGAGTCCATGCTGAGGACGGGGGCCTTGCCCAGGACGGGGGAGGCCTGACAGGGCAGGGACTAGGCACCCCCCTTTCTGTCTACAGCAGGACTGGCTGCAGTTCATCCCACGGCCTCCAGGGGGCGACCTCGGGGAAAGTCTGAACACGCGAGTTTCATGTGGTTTTGAAGTAAAACTTCCCTGGCACGCGGAGCTGCACCTCCACAACGTGCACCCCTTGCGGCCGGGAGAGCTGCCTCCCAGACGCCTTCTGTGGGTGCGGCCTGGTCTCCGTTCACTGTCAGCCAGCAAGTCGGGGCGACGACTGAGCCCATACGCGTCAGGGCGAATGTGTTTCCCACCCAAGCTTTTCCCAGGATTCCTGGCCCCGCGTGTCCAGGGCAGTGGCCGGCAGGGGCCTCCTTCCTCCACCTTAACTCACCCCGGGAGGCGGTTGGAGAACCCGAGCGTTTTTCCCGTTAGAAACAGTGGAAATTGAATCCATCCGTCCCAGACCCTGAGACGACTGATTCCCCTTTAAGTCTTTCTTGTAGACGGCGCCAATGTACTGTGTGCTCTGTAATCGCTTTAAGAACAAAAAGGGCATGAAATGGAAATGTGACCAAAGGAGAGGAAATGCACAGTAAGCGCGGAGAACGGAGCCCCCACCATAAGCAGCCACCCAAGCAAAACGAGCACCAACAGAAAACAGATGGGCGTGTGCTCCGCCCGACCCGGAGCGCCAGCAGCCGCGAGCGGGCTCATCCTCCGCCTCAAGACTTTAAAGAAAATGCAGGGTGTTAACAGGATGTATTTTGATTCGTCCTCCGCAAAAAGCAGAAAGAGCTGTGATCTGTGGGGGTGATGACCCCAGGTGAGGGGAGCAAGCAGGTCCCTGGACCCCAGGGTCACAGGCTCCGGCCCAGCCTATCCCCAGGGTCCCTGTGACCAAGTGTGTGTGGGGGGGGGGAGGGGGTGCTCGCTGCAGCTCAGCCGACCTTGTCTGCACCCCGAGTCTGCACTTGTGTTTCTTAGACCGCAGTTCCCTTTCCGTGAACGGGGTTCTGTGGCCTCCTGAGGGCTGCTCCGGAATGAGAGGTGCTGCCAGTCATTGTGGGCGCCCAGCGGACACTCCGCCAACCTCGGCATCGAGGCCCCTGCCGCGCTCCAGGCCTTAGCTCGGCAGGCCAGGCTCCTGGGCCGAGGCTGTTTCCCTTTCCCTCTCTCTCTTGCTCTCGTTCGCTCTCTCTCTCTCCTTCCTTTCTTTCGTTCTTTCTTTCTGTTTTTCTGTTGTTCATCCTCACCTGAGGATACTTTTCCATTGATTTTTAGAGAGAGTGGAAGGGAGGGGGGAGAGACAGAGAAACATCCATGTGAGAGGGACACGTCGATTGGTTGCCTCCTGCACGCACCCGGGCCTGGGGCCGGGGCAGGGGATCAAACCTGCAACTAAGGTACGTGCCCTTGACTGGAATCGAACCCGGAACCCTGCAGTCCACAGGCCGACGCCCTATCCACTGAGCTGAACCGGCCGGGGCGGGTCTGTTTCTGACACGGATACCGGCTTCCTGAGAGTGATGTCCTCCCGAAGGACAGGACGATGGCAGACCTCGGGGCCCTGCCCGGGTGTTATGAGAGCCTCCTCAGTGGGTGCAGGGCCAGCCTGAGGGACAGGCTCTCCCAGGCCAGCTCCGAGCTGTTTCCCAGCCTCTGCCGCCCTCTAGGGACGGCTCTCGGCACCGCCTTGCCCGGTCCCCTGAGCTGAATGAAACGGGGTGACTGGGTTCCCAGCTGTTAATTAAGAATGAGACTGGACACAGGGGGGCCGGCCGCCTGTCACTCCTTGAGCCAATTCAGCACAGACAGGGCTGCATCCTATGTGAGCGGTTATTCCAGTCCTGCCGGCAGCAGCGGAGCAGGCGGTCACCCTGGAAGCTCTGCCCTGACCGCCTCCCACTTGGCTGGTTACACACAGGAGGGAGGGACAGCCACATGCAGCTGTGAGTGTAACAGGGACAGGGGAGCGAGGGTTGGGCCCCCAGGAGTCAGAGCCCCTGACAAGGAGGCTGATCTGTAATGTGGCACAGGGCTCAGCCCGGGCCTGGGCCCGGAGGGGGTCAGGGTCCGGCACAGCCGCCACGCCCTGCCCGTGGCCTGCTCTCAAACGCACTTCTTTTCTGAGTCATGGACCTCTCAAGGCATCTGATCTTTTACAGCCTCGTTTCACCCCCACTTCCCCGGGGTCTGTATGGTGACAGACGTCTCACCGATAGTGGGTGAGGGGAGGGACTGTGAGCCGGCTGTGGCTCTCTTCTCATCACAAGCCCATCCCCACTGTCACCCTGACCGGGAGTAGAACCCCCAACCTTCTGGTCATGGGAAGGCGCCCCAACCACTGAGCCACCGGGCCAGGGCAGAATCTGTAGCTTTTAAAATGTCGTGAACCCCTTGGCTCGTCTTGACCCAAACTGAAAATTCATACTCGTATGTGATAACCGCCGTTCTCTGGGGGAGCTGACCCAGGGCAGAATCCCGACCGAGCGACCAAGGCCAGACGCTCAGCGCCCCTCACCCCCAGCGCGCAGGAAGGCTTAGCACATTCACTTACCTGCTCGGGGAGGGAAGCGGGCGCTGTGGGCGGCGGGAAGGGACCCGCTCCCTGCTGTTTGGGGGACAGTAAACCCCCCCTCTCAGGCTTGAGGACGAGCTCTTCCCGTCCTGAACACTGGCTATGGCACCGTCTCCAACATCACTTCCCACAAGATGCCCCCAAAACTCATGGAATATTGAATGTCAACAGCAGCGGAAACATTGAAAAGTGAAAGGAAATGGTTTTTCAATAACGTGAGTCAGAGACCTTCTGGCTCCCCTGGCAGAGCCCGCAGGTGGAGGACTAGTCACAGAACATCTCTGACAGTCGAGAAGCCTTTGTGTAGTTTTTTCACGTGTGCTGTGCTGCAGAATTAGCTTGAAGGGAGCTATTTCAGGAACTGACGTAGGAGCTAACGTGAGGTCCCTGGATGGAAAGCAATAACGATAAGACAGCGAAATTTAGATCCTTTCCTTTATCGTGTTCATTTTCTGTGCGATGTAATTCATTGAAAGAGTACAGATTATTCAAATAAATTCCGCCACGAGAATGTTAAAAACACTCTGAGACGAGTGGTGCGATCCTAGTTTCCAAAGTACTAATTCAGGCCCAGCCGGTGTGACTCCTGTGAGCCAGGAGGTCACTTCTATTCCCGGTCGGGGCACGTGCCCGGCTTGTGGGCTCCATCCTCAGTGTGGGGCGAGCAGGAGGCAGCCGATCCATGATTCTCTCTCATCTGTTTTTTTTTTAATATATATTTTATTGGGTTTTTTTACAGGGAGAAAGGGACAGGTATAGTCAGAAACATCGATGAGAGAGAAACATCGATCAGCTGCCTCCTGCACACTCCCTACTGGGGATGTGCCCACAGCCAAGGTACATGCCCTTGACCAGAATCGAACCCGGAACCCTTGAGTCTGCAGACGGACGCTCTATCCACTGAGCCAAACTGGTCAGGGCTTCTCTCTCATCTTTGATGTTCTCTCTCTCTCTCTCTCTCTCCCCCCCTTCCCCTCTCTCTCTGTGGGAGCCCCTTTCACATCCCAAGTGGTTCAGGGTTCCTGTTCAGGGTTCGGGTTCTGGAGAAGGTCGTGCACAAAATGAAGAGAGACTAGAAAAAAAATTAATTTGGGAAATGGGGGGCCAGGCAGGAGTCCACCTCTAGGGGGAGAACTACCACTGCTCTGGCCTTGCTTATCCCTTTTATTGAGGCTATGGGAAACACCCATATCCTTTAGGCAGGGAATTCCAATAATAGACAAGCCGCAAAAATTTACATATGATTGACAGGTGGAGGCTGCTTTAACTACCAACGTCTCAACTAAACAATGAGGGAATAGCTCCGACCATTCAGAGCAATTAAGGCTGACCAGCCTTCCAGATTCCCTTTTCACATTTCTCTTTTAGCGACAACGATCGTTCTGGCATCTCTCTAATTTAGCCAAACACTGGGTGGGAACCGAGGTACCCGCAGGCGTGGGGAGCTGGTCCTGTGGGGGGGGGGGAGCTTCTCTTCGGAAACCTCCCCAAGGCTGGCACGTTGGGTGGCATCTGTTCTGCACCAACAGCTCTCTGCTCTCCGCCCAGGTACCAGATCCACACGGGCCTGCAGCACTCGATCATCAGGCCCACGCAGCCCAACTGCTTGCCGCTGGACCAGGCCACGCTGCCGCAGAAGCTGAAGGAGGCGGGCTACGCCACGCACATGGTGGGCAAGTGGCACCTGGGCTTCTACAGGCGCGAGTGCATGCCCACCCACAGGGGCTTCGACACCTTCTTCGGCTCCCTCCTGGGCAGCGGTGACTACTACACTCACTACAAGTGCGACAGCCCCGGGGTGTGCGGCTACGACCTGTACGAGAACGACCGCGCCGCCTGGGACCACGAGGATGGCGAGTACTCCACGCACATGTACACGCGCAGGGTGCAGCAGATCCTGGCAGCCCACAACCCCAGGAAGCCTCTGTTCCTCTACGTGGCCTACCAGGCCGTCCACTCGCCGCTGCAGGCGCCGGGCAGGTACTTCAAGCCCTACCGGTCCATCGCCAACACGCACCGACGCCGGTACGCGGCCATGCTCTCCTGCCTGGACGAGGCCGTCGGCAACGTGACCCTGGCCCTGCGGACGCACGGCCTCTACAACAACAGCATCCTCATCTACTCCTCGGACAACGGCGGCCAGCCCTCCGCCGGGGGCAGCAATTGGCCCCTCAGGGGCAGCAAGGGCACCTACTGGGAAGGGGGCATCCGGGCCGTGGGGTTCGTGCACAGCCCCCTCCTGAGGCGGCGGGGCACGGTGTGCAGGGAGCTGGTGCACATCACCGACTGGTACCCCACGCTGGTGGCGCTGGCCGAGGGGCGCATTGAGGAGGATGCTCAGCTGGACGGCTATGACGTCTGGGAGGCCATCAGCGAGGGCCTGCGCTCGCCCCGTGTGGACATCTTGCACAACATCGACCCCGTCTACACCAAGGCCAAGCACGGCTCCTGGGCGGCGGGCTACGGCATCTGGAACACGGCCGTCCAGTCGGCCATCCGCGTGCAGCACTGGAAGCTGCTCACGGGGAACCCCGGGTTCAGCGACTGGGTGCCCCCGCAGGCCTTCAGCAACCTGGGCCCCAACCGCTGGCACAGTGAGCGGGTCACCTTGGCGACGGGCCAGAGCGTGTGGCTTTTCAACATCACGGCCGACCCCTACGAGAGGGTGGACCTCTCGGGCAGGTACCCCGGCGTGGTGAGGCAGCTGCTCCGCCGACTGTCGCAGTTTAACAGGACAGCGGTGCCCGTCAGGTACCCCCCCAGGGACCCCAGGAGCAACCCTCGGCTCCACGGGGGCGTCTGGGGGCCTTGGTACAAAGAGGAAAGCAAGAAGAAGAAGAAGCCACACAGATATAAGGCCGAGGGGAAGCAGAAGAGAAGGAAGATGACGAAGGGGCCGCAGGAGGCAGGCTCAGGTCCCCAGAGCCGACCGGGTGCCCCTTGGGGGTGACGGTCCTCCGTTTGTCACCTGTTTGCTATACAGGAAGCAAATGTGGCTTCACTCTTCCCGCCACAGCTCCAGACCGTTCCTCACACCGGTCACCTGGCCACCCCCTGGGGCCCTTCTGCTGGGTGCTCGAGGTGCTGCTCCTGGAGCCGCCCTTAGGGGACCCAGGGATGTCCACCTCTCCGGCTCCTTAAAAGGCAGTCGTGGCCTTATGAGCTCCCCCGCTGTGCTTCTGCCGGTGGCCAACACCGTGCTTTCCGCTCCAATGGGATGCTGCCCAGCAGCAGCGCCTGCCCCCTGACGGAGGGACCGGGCGCCCCGTTAAAACTGCCTTTGAGAAGGATAGCCGAAGGCTGGTCCACCTCCCAGGCTTCGAGAAGTAGATTTGTTGCTGTTGTTAATCCTCACCCCAGGATGTTTTTCCATTGATTTTTAGAGAGGTGGACGGGAGGGGGAGAGACAGAGAGGGGGACATCAATGTGAGAGAGAAACATCGACTGGCTGCTTTCTGCATGCAACCCTGCAACCGAGGTACACGCGTGCCCTTGACCAGAATCGAACCCGGGACCCTTCAGTCCTAGGACTAACGCTCTATCCACTGAGCCAAACCAGCCAGTGTGAGAAACACATTTTCTGAGTTTTTGAATGTCTATCTCGGGGCACTTGGGTTTGTGAATTAGCTCTATTTCCTGAGTCCTTCCTTTTCCTGGAAAAACCAGCTGCCTTTTTCCGGGGGAGCCATGACTCTCAGCACGCATGGGGGGCAGCCACTACGCACATATGAGCAGCCGGTGTCACTGTGTGCTCAGCACCTTCCTGGAAGACGGCCCAGCACAGGCCCGTCATGTATGTTTACAGAAAAAACACTATTTTGTTTTCATAATGTGCTATGCAAGTGACTTCTAATTATTTTATTATTTTATTTTCTACACACCCTGAGAAGGATTTTATTGCCTATCTTCAAGGTTACCAAGCACTGTGATACTATAAATTACTGCAACATGGTGTGAACTGAGAGAATATGAAAGGAAAATGATAATCATTATTGTTCAGCATTATTTGAATGTACTAAGATGAACATATTTCTTACAAATTACTGGGAAATTCTGTGTTTGTGCAGAGCTGGAGAGACACCTTTATTGTTTCTGTCACAAACACCTTATTTGTGTATTTTAATACTAAAATGGTTTATTTTATGGCACTCACACATTTAGTGTGGCTTTCCTGCTTCAACTCTGAGATTATATATTATTCATCCTCACAAACAAACATCTCTACTACTAGGCAACTGAAGGTGTGATTTGCTGACAACTTGGTAAAAAATATGGAGTTTACAAATGGATGTTCCACTTGAGGGCTCCCCACCCCCAGCACGGAGGCCACGGAGAAGTCACAGGTGAGCAGTGTGACTCCTGGTCTGCACCGATGATGGGGCACAATAACAAGGAGGCAGGCAGGCTGTGCCTGCGGTCAGTGAGCGCACCAGGCGGGCTTGCCACGCCCTCTCCTCACTGCCAGCCCCACCCACCTGCCCCCACGCCCTCTCCTCACTGTCCAACATGGAGGGACTGTCCCAGCTTTGCTGGCTGGCCCCTTTGAACAATCTCAAGAATAGAGGACTCGCAGCAGCACTGGCAGCCCAACAAGCGCCCAGCCGATGCCCCCACACCTGGCGCCCAGGTGCATGCCTAGCAGGGCTCCTGGGCACAGAGCGGGTTTGTGGGGAGCGATCAGCATGTGTTGGTGGCAGGAACAGCGCAACCTGCCAGCAGCAGCACCCACACCCATCCATCATCCATCATAAACTCACAGCTGTGTCCTCCTCATTATGAGTAACCTCAACATCCACTCAGTCAACAAGTGTTTTTTAAGTATCTTTTTATTGATTCCAGAGGAAGGGAGAGAGAGAATCATCAATGATGAGAACAACCATGGGTCGGCTGCCTCCTGCATGCCCTGCACTGGGGATCGAACCCACAACCCGGGCCTGTGCCCTGATCGGGAATGGAACCGTGACCTCCTGGTTCCTAGGTCCATGATCACCCACTGAGCCACACTGGCCGGGCAGCAGTTCTTTACGGACGACTGTCTGTGCTTGAGACACACCAGGGAACAAACAACGGGAGGTTCTCACCCTGAGCAGGTGTCCTCTGCGCAGTCAGGCAGCAGGGATGCACATACTATGAGTGAGCCACAACCCGCACCCAGGGGTGTGGGGAGGAGATGGCAGGCAGGCTGGGGGAGGGTGTAGTTGGTGCCAAGTCTATAGATGACTCTGATGGCTGTGGTGACAGCGACACGGGACTGGGTCCCCCTTCAGGGGGTCGCATGGCCCAGGAGGACAGCTGTAAATCACACGACCTGCTCCCGCTCCTGGCTTGGACCCTCTCCGTGGTCCTCATCAGCCTCCAATACAGTTCACGTTCTGCCTGCATCCGTCTTCCCCTTTAGAAAAGTGATTTATCCACCAGCCACGTGGCACAGTGGTTGAGCGTGACCTATGAACCAGGAGGTCATGTCGCGATCCCAGTGTGGGGTGTGCAGGAGGCAGCTGATCCATGATTCCCTCTCACCACTGATGTTTTTCCCTCTCCCTCTCTCTTCCTCTCTGAAATCAATAGAAATATATTTTTTAAAAGGAGAGAAACGTGATGTATTCTGCTCTGTGTCCATCTCTGACAGGGTCACACAATGCTGGGCCCACAGTCGGCATCAGTCTCTGTGTTCTAATGACTACGTGGAACAGCCCATGTGGCCCGTGGTCAGCCCCACGGCCCTGCCCGGGAGCTGCTGTTGGAAACAGAATTACCGTCCCCAATGCCTTTCCTCGTACGAGCAGCAGCGGTGGGAAATGCAGGCGTTTCTAGGCGAAACCCACCTCTAGCAGGTGTTCACAGGAACGAAGCATTACAGCAAAACCAAGCAAAACTGAGTGCAAACTCTACCTTATTGCCCGACGGGGTGAACGGCTGTCCTGCCACAACTATGAATATCATGGACACAGTACATGAGCGTGTGTGAGAGGAGAGGAAGGCTGGGATTGTGAGTATGTTTTGTAGCAAGTTGTGAAAAGGCAAAACAAGCAGAGCAAGTACGACCCTTTAGAGCTCAACCCACCCCTCCCACCTCAGTTCCTGTAGGACACGCTGTGGGCACTTCACTCGTGGACGCAAGCACTTCGCAGCCCATAGCAGCTACCGCTGCCCCGCATGGCTGTGGTTGAGCATCGACCTAGGAAGCAGGAGCTCACGGTTTGACTCCTGGTCAGGGCACAGGCCTGGGTTGTGAGCATGATCCCCAGTGTGGGGCGGGTAGGAGGCAGCGATCCATGACTCTCTGTCATCACTGATGTTTCTCTCTCTCTCCCTCTCCCTTCCTCTCTGAAATAAAAAATATATATCTTTTTTTTTAAAAAAAAAAACCCTTTCCTTCTGCCTATAACCTTCAGAACGCTGTAAAATGGTTTGCACACAGAATAAATATTTGACCTTTTACTTCTTATTGAATGTATTGGGGTGACACTGGTTAATTACACAGGCCCAGGTGCACTGTCCCACAGCACACGGCCTGCACATTCCCCTGTGCGCACCACCCCGAGCCTCCGTCCAGAATGAATCTTTACTGAATAATTACTGGCGACAACCACCGCTATCTTGGCTTCTCCCATTTAGCTCTGCGTCTCTGTTCCCTTTGAACACCGTAGGGTCAAGAGCCGCGGGGGGGTGGGGGGGGGCACCCCCCGCTGTTTGAGATAGCTGAGGGGGGTGTGTGCTGTTAAAGGAATTCGCTTGATTTGTAAACAAGGACATTCTTGTGGTACAAAAGGCACTAACTTCCAAGTATAGTCCTGCCAATGCTGCCAATACTCCAGCTACGAGCACTGTTACGCTGGTAACCAGTGTAGCATTGAGTACTTTCGTAAAGAGCTAAAAGGTATTTAATAAATACTTGACAAGTAGATGAACTAATAAAGGATGTTGAAGGGATGGCCTAAAACTACTCAGCTATGAAATGGCTTATCAGTGGGTTAATAAGTAGTGAGTTGTCTAACACCATAGTCATTTCCTTTTACTTCAGTGGAAGATAGCTGCCACATATTTCAACGCTGACCAGGACTGTGAGTCATTTCTCAGAGTATTTAACTGGCTGACCTTCACCATCCTGTCCCCTTGCTGCTCCGCGGAGGCCCTGATTGGCTGCCGTCCCAGTCCCAGGCTTTGGCTGCTGTCTCCACCCTCTGATCACACAGTGACCCGCTCCCTCTGTGGCCTCCCACCCGCCGCTGGCCTGGGCAGGTCTGGCCCTTCGAGCAGGTGCAGCCACGCTCAGGTGGCGGCTGACTGCCCAGGCGCCCACTCCACTGTCGAAAGTGCCCAGAGAGACCGGCCTTCACCCGACCCGGTGCCCCTGTGCCTCTTTGGAGAGACCCTGTTTCCGAAAGTGCCGTCCTTGGTGCCTCAGTGGGTTCCTCACTCCCAGGGCAGGCCCGGAGGTGGCAGAAAGGCAGCTGTGCCCTCAGTCTACAGGCACCTTACTCCGACAGACAGGAGAAGGTCCAGCGGAAGGCGGGGCTGGCAGTGGGCACCCAGCGCTGGAAGCCTGCTGCCCCCAACAGACGCCAACACCACTGACTGAGGCATGATGGACAGAGCACACAGCAGAACACTCAGGCCTCATCTCCAACCCCTGGTCATGCAGGTCAGCATTCCCCTCTGAGAGCTACCCTGTGCGAGGCTGAGGCCACAGCTCCAGAGGTGTGCGCCAGGGCAGGGGCCCCTGGAACCCCACAGCTATCTGCTAGCTCTGCTCATTCCTGCCACAAGCCCGTCCTGAGCTCCTGCCCTTGGCGCTCACTCCCTCCAGGACAGAGCGACATCATCTCTATGGGACCACGGGGGAGGCAGGTCGGCGCACAGCATCCACCTGAGCCTGGCAGGGGGGTTAGGGGTGGCGGCAAGGACGGTGCTGCCTCCAGGCCTTCTCACAAAGGGACTCTTGGCCAGAGACCTGGATGAGGATGGAGAGGAACCTGGGAGGGGGCTTTCGGGGGACAGGAACTCCCTGCAGGGTTTAAGGAACAGAAAAGGACCAGTGCATAGTGTAATATTGTAAATCAGCGAGCTCAACAGAAGACACCGGTAAGCCAAATTAACATGGAGTCTCCTTATTACGCTAGCGGTCTCAGAGGAGTAACCTCCCCCGTCTGAGCAATGTGCAGGACCCTTTTCCCTTATACCATCCCCCAGCTCTTTGGAGCCCTAAATATGGGTTTTCTGGACTTTTCGCAGGCTTTACCAAGAACCCAATGTAGACATTTTTTCAGGCAGCTTGTAACCTTGAGCACATCATAACTCAGTAGCCTTGAGCACAGTACTATTGAGATAAAATGACACCTGGTGTGGGAGTTGCCAGGGACGGAGCAGAGCTGCTTGCAAGGCCAGATCATTTGAGCTTATTTTCCTATTATTCAAGCAAGCAGGTTTACAGAAGCCAAGAATAGCAGAACCAAGGACTATCTATGTTTAGCAGGAAATTTCAAACAGCAGTTTTTACAAAATAGAGATTTATGGGAACAAAATGGAGTGCCTCTGCTTCAAGAGTAGGGAGAGGACAAGGAGAGTGCAGGATTCCCCTGGAAGCTGGCCAGAGGCCTGGGAGCTGCAGGAGGCTGAGTTGGGGTTCATCCAAGTGCCAGGGCAGCCGTCGGGGGAGACCTGATTATTGGTCCCAGTTTCCAGACCCGTGGCCTCGTCCTTGCAGTCCCCTCCCCCAGGGGAGAGTGTACCCCTCACACCAGGACACCTGTGACTGGCCTTGGTCATGGGCTCTTAGCAACCATGACAGGCCTTTGTGACAATGACACAGGCCTCGGCTTGGACGTCCCCTGGGGCTGCCCTGGGTGCCATCTGAGAGCCGGCCACAGCGGGCCCTGGCCAAAGGCTCAGACTGGTAAGACAGCACCGCCTGCCCCGAACCTGCAGCAGAGCCACCAGGTGACCTGGGCAGCAGACAGGAATGCTGGGCATTGTAAGCACCAAGGCACCAACTGAAGCGGGAGCTCATGAATCTCCACGGTGGCTCTACATCCAAGGAGCAATGGGTATCATCATCATAAAAGGTTGAGGTGTCAGGACCCAAACAACCAAACGACTGGTCACCCTCCCTCCACCGCCCCAGGTGCCAGCAGCATCCATGGAGCATGTGAGGCATCACAGGGTGGTGGCCATGGCCCTGATGGTAGGCTAGGCCTAGGGAACCCTACACGCACACGATTTAATCGTGCGCTGGGCCTCTAGTCAGGTTATAAAAGGCCCCACTGACAGCCCTTACAAGGAAGAGTACAAGGAAGGAAACAGACCAGGAGGGGAAGGGAAGACAGGTGCTGGGGCTGGGACCAGGAGGGAGTGGGGGGAGGGCGGGTTCTGGTGATGATGAAGGACAGGCTGTGAGGCATGAGATAAAGGACTTACAACCGTGTCTTACAGCAGGTTTACCCTCCAGCTTGTTGTTCTGTTCCTCCCACCAGCCCACCTACGTTTCTGAGCATAAAATCAGCACATAAAGAATGTTGTTGTCAACTGCCGCGGATCCTGGGGCGCTGTTGTCATGGCAGCGAGGACTCTCCGTATCCAGGTGGAAGCAAAGTGTCCTGCAAGGCCACCGCAGTGCTCTGTGACGGAGTGTCTGGAATCACGGATCAGCCGCTTCCTGCACGCTCCCCACGGGGATCAAGCTGCTACCTGGGCATGTGCCCCTGACCCAAATCGAACCTGGGACCCTTCAGTCCACAGGCCGATGCTCTATCCACTGAGCCAAACCAGCTCAAACCAATTATTTAAATGCGTGGTGTCCGAGCGGGTCTGGCAGAGCCTGAAGCTCACAGCCCTTCAGAATGGATAATGACAGCCACATGCTCACGAGGCTTATTACAGCCTAGGAAACTCAAGAGCGCGCAGAACCAACTGCATTTGGGCACAAGGAGTTTAGGAGGAACCTTCCTGGGAGAGTTCAGACTCTTCGCCGACTGCAGGGGCTGCGCGTCCTACGTTTGGAGAAGAAAGCGCGCGGGTGTGCAGGAGAGACGTGCTGTCCGTGGTTCCCATGCAGCAGGAGCGAGGGGCGAGGAGATGCCATGCCGGTGAGAGAGCTGGTGCTGGTCCGCACGCCCTTGGTGACTATGAACAGGTCACAGTCAGTTACGTCTGCTTTCGGAGACGCTGAGCATCCTCAGTGAAAGGGCCACCTCCTGTCACATCCTTCAGGGACGCAGGACCCCTTCGTCTTGTCCACTGCATTAGAAGTCACGGGGGACAGGAGCCCCAAATGCCTCGTCCACAGCACAAGCACCAGGGGCACTGAAGGACGAACGCCACTCGCGCCACAGGTTTCAACCGCCCAAGCCCAAGCCGCGGCATCGCTAGGGAGCCGGCCCCTGCAGGCCCTTCCCGGTTCAGTCCTGGGGGAAGGAGGGAGGGAGGGACGGTCCTTCGGCATCACTGAGAAAGCCAGACTACATGTCGAATGCTGTCTTGAGGCGAACATTCGTGGAGTCAGAAATGGGGAGCTCCCTTAGTTTCCCACCGGCCCTGAGCCTGAGCCAATCCTGCCGGGGTGCCCGCTGCGCCCTGGAGACCACGGGTGTGCCCTCCTCCTGGGACGTCAGATGAGGAGGGACGAGGAGGGGCCAGTGCCTGGTCAGCTGAGCGTTTCTGTTCGTCTTTCTCAGCACACGGCATGGAGTGCACGTGCCTGACCATAAGAGAAGGAGAGAGAGTCTTACAGAAATAAACAAGTTCTCCATCAATTTCTTTAAACGCTCTTGACATCAACATACATATTTAGACAAATGCTTAAAGATGTACAAAATGTACACAATGTACACAATACCTACATACAATAATACATCTATATATATAAAAGCCTAAGTGACCGTTCACCCATTTGACCGGTAGCTATGATGCACACTGACCACCAGGGGGAAGATGCTCAATGCACAGGCATGGAAACAAGGAACAGACTGATGAATCTCAGAGGGAAGAGGGGAGGGCGGAGGCCGGGGGGGTCCCTTGACCTGGCCTGCAAAGATTAGGCCAAACCATGCACTGGGCCTCTGACATCCCCTGAGGGGTCCCAGACTGTGAGAGAGCACAGGCCAGGCCCAGGGACAATACCAGTGCATGAATCCGTGCACCAGGCCTCTAGTCTGTACATAATATATAAACATAATACATTATATGCACATACATAAAACAAATATAGAAAACATACAAATATATAACACATACATAGCACACCCAAAATACATAATACACACATACATAAGACATACAAAATACACACATGACCTCTGTCTCCAACTGCCTTCGTAGATGTGTCTGCTCAGCACATCTCCCTCCATGTGTTCTGAAAAAGCCTCGCCGCCTCCTCACCACAGTCCTCCCTCTAAACTCCCTCACTTATCCATCTCGCCTGGGGGCATGCCCAGCGGCACCAGCCCTGTGCTCCTCCCCGCTCGCCTCCACAGCCAGTCACTCAGCAGGTCCCAGAAATCCTGCCCACAACAGTCCCTCAAATCCATTCATTCTTCCTCATTTCCACAGTCACTAAGCCTCCCAAACAGTTCGCTACCCCTCTCTCCCCTTGCCTATCCATCCATCAGGCACAGCTGCCAGAATTATCTTGCGGAAACCATTATCTAATACAGTGACTGACCTTGGGGCTCTGTACCTTTAAGATGAACTCATGTCAACACCCATTTTTTGTTTTTTAAAAAAATGTATTTATACTAGAGGCCCAGTGCACGAAAATTCATGCACAGGAGTGAGGGGTCCCTCAGCCTGGCCTGCCCCCTCTCACAGTCTGGGAGGCATCAGGGGATGGAGTGGGCCTAAGCCACAGTCTGGCCTCCCTCTGTGGGAGGTGACCAGGATGCTCAGGGGAAGGCACTGCCCCCATCACCCTGCTGCTGCTGCCACTGCCAGCCACTGGGGCTCACAGCTGCCTGAGCTTCGGTCCTTGCATCCACCATGGCTGCCTGAGCCCTGGCCCTCACAGACACCAAGGCGCTGCAGCTTTGTCTGGAAGGACATCTGGAAGATGTCTGGTCTAATTAGCATATTACCTTTTTATTATTGATTTCAGAGAGGAAGGGAGAGGAAGAGAGAGATAGAAACATCAGCGATGAGAGAGAATCCCTGATCAGCTGCCTCCTGCATGCCCTCTACGGGGATCCAGCCTGCAACCTGGGCACGTGCCCTGACCGTAACTGAACCTTGACCTCCTGGTTCCTAGGCCTACGCTCAACCACTGAGCCACACTGGTCAGGCAACACCCACTTTTTCAGCGTCTCTGACTGCAAACACAGTAGCCTGAGGAATGCAGTGACCACGAAGAGGAAGGTCAGTGGGCACATCAGTTGCTGTTGAGCACAGCACAGGGCAGGGCAACATGGAGCACGGGTGCCCCGTTCCAGTGCCTCGGAGTTGGAGGCTTTGGGAGCGGGGGGCGCGCCGCCTAGTAAAGAACAGCACGTGCCCAGGGCCCAAGCAGAGCAGCTCCCGGGACCCGCTGACGGCAGCTACTTTCACTGCTGGGGATGCGGACACCGAGCACGGGGACATGCAGCCCGCGTGGCTCAGGGGCTGAGTGTCAACCGGGGAACCAGAAGGTCACCACTGATTCCCCATCAGGGCACATGCCCGGTTTGAGGCTCGATCCCCAGTGCGGGGTGTGCAAGAGGCAGCCAATCCATGATCCTCTCTTCTACCTTTCTCTCTCCCCTACTCTCTGAAATCAAGAAAAACATTTTTAAAAAAACAACTTCCCACAGCCGCCATTCCTAGACGCCAACACCTCATGCCTCCTGTGACAATGCGGACAGTAATACGGGCGCGTGGGGCACCGAAGGTTAGCAGAGGAAGTGCTGTGACGAGCAGTTCTGCCTTGGGGACCACTCTCAGACCTGCACCCCCTAATAAGACTGCGTGCATTTGCTGCTCGGTGGGACCCGGCGGCAGCGAAACATAAAACTGGAAACAGCACAGTAACTCTCCGGCAGTTGGGTTAAGCTTGGGGCATGCGCACACCCCGCCCTTGGAGACGTCTCCCGGGGGTCATCGCACCTGCTCTGGGGCCACATTGCCCTCCAGCTGTTGCCGTGGCAACCGGAGGCTGGTGGTGCAGCTGACAGCCCTCCCTTCCCTGCGCAGTTTCCTGCTTTTTGCCCAGAGTCTGTCAACACCTGGTGTGCTGGGAGCAAGTGCAACTGGTCTAGCACAGAGGTAAACCGGATCCCCCGAAAGGGCCTGGGGCACGTCCTGACCCCCCACCCCACCCTCAGGAGCAGGACCCAGGAAAAGCGTGGCTCCCCCCGTCCCCGGCAGACAGGCTGAGGTGCTTGCACAGGGCTCCACTAGAGCAAGGCTTCCGGCTGGACTAGGCACTGATGGGCTCGCCCATCCACCAGGAGTCCCAGCCCCGCTCACAGGCCTCAGACCTGCACGCGGGAAAGGGACTTGGAAAAAGCCGCAGGGGCAGGCGCAAGGCGTAGGGGAACCAGGCAACGGGCGGCTCCTCTTCAGTTCCTGGCGGCGAACGTGTTAAGGAGCAGCAATCACAGCCTCGCACCCTGGGCCTCTTTGTGATGCTTACAACTCGGGTGGTCCTGACAGATCTTCGAGGACACGGGAAACTCAGAGTCACTTATTTTTTCAAGAGCCTTCAAGGCCAAGTTCCTCCTGCGAAGTGTACAAGCTACGTCCACAGAGAAATAATCCTCGACCTTTCTGAAAGCCTGTGGGAATTGAGAGTTTCGATAAAAATAGATTCAAGCTCCATCTGAGAAAAACACAGTGAGCAGGCTTAGGAAGAGCAACGCACCTGACACGAGAAAGCACCTGTGGGCTCCAGGGCAGCCGCCACCCACCTCGCGGGGTCATTCGTGAAGGCCACAGGTCGAAAGTCAGGGCTCTGCTGTCCTCAGGGCCACCAATCCCTCATGCTCGTCTAGAAAGCTGAGTGTGACTGCAGCAGGACACTCGCCTTTTCCACGCCTCACTTTGCTCGTCCATAAAATGGGTACAGCAGTACAGCGGCCCACCGCCCTGCAGGGGTCCTGGGAGGTTAAACTTAAGTGCACCCAACACCCTGAGCACAGAGTTGGGCACACGCTATGCGCCCAGATGTTGGTCAGTGTGACCGTGACATGTCATCGGAGGAAAAGCAAAAAGCTTTTGAAGAATTACTGATGGTTCTTGAGACGTGTGCTCGAGTTTGCCAGGCAGCGCTCAGAGCAGCAACGGGGCTGAGGTAGGTGGAGAGGGAGGAGCTGCCGGCAGGGACCCCCGGTGCCGTCCATCAAGGTCACGTCCTTCCCAGGAGACTCTGCCCCTAACACGAGACAGTAAGACAGAGCATGTGGAAGGCAGTCAGCTGTCCTCCGGCTCTCGCTCCCTATAAACCACGTCACCAATCTCCTCAGGGCACAGAACGCCAGGTCAGCTCCAAGAAGGTCCCAGGACTTGCTGGAAGGGCTGCTCTATGGCACGTCCTGCCCCCGAGCGTGGCCTCAGGGAAGCCCGTAGGAGGTGTGGCCGCAGAGCCACAGCTTGTGAATTGAAAGGCTGTGACAATGCCTCACCCACGTTACAGCGGCAGGAACGAGATCACCGAGAAACGGTCTGCAAGGGGGGGACACGCAGGTCCAGTGGCGGCCCGCGAGGTGGGGCTCACGCTGACACATCGTCAGGGGCTTCTGAGCAGCACAGAACGAGCCAGAAACGAGACGGCAGTTCTGAGAAAGACACAGTTCTCAGCAGACACGCGTGGTTTTCCTCCTAAACGGATAATTCTGACCACAGGGCCTGTGCCTCAGTTCCCCACCTGGCTCAGGCCCGGCCTGCCCCACTCACACGCCGAGTCGCTCTTGGTGATGGCAAACGGCACCTGGACACACAGGCTCCACCCACACGGCTGTGGGTTTAACTCCAGCAGCCCAGGCTCCCGGGCCCTCCCCCGCCGCCTCCTCCGGTGCACCCAGCCCGTCAACAACAGCAACACTCCAACATCTCCCCTTTGCCCTGTGAGGTTACAGTCAGCTCCCTTCACCGGGTACCGGACGGCCCTGGCCTGTGCTAACATCAGCCTAAGGAACAGGGGCCTTCGGTCCCTTTGGCGGAGATGAGAGACCCAGACGGAGAAGGAGCCGACACGCTGAGGCAGGGGCCAGCCAGGACTCGGGGCCCACTCCTAACCACTGGATTCAGCTCTGAGTCACAGCACCCACAAGTGAGTGTGGGGAGAGCCGGGGTGACGGCCCTGCCCTGAGGACGCCAGCCCAGGCCGTGAGAGGGCCTCGGCAGCACTGTCGCAGGCCGCCACTAGGACTGGGCCGGCTCGGCTCCAGGACTGCCCCTGCCCGCTGCCTTCCTGGCTCGGGGAGAGGCCATCTGGAGTCCCACCGACCTGGCCAGCACCACTCCTCACGAGCCCTTCTCTCCTCGCTCCGCTAAGCAGGGCCTCCAGCCGTGTTCACCACCTTGGGACACCACATGCTGGAAGCTGGCCACTGCTCGGCCGGGCCCCGGGCCCCAGGCCAGGTTCATCTCTTCTTCCCATTGGCCCGGAGCCCTGAGACCTGGATCCCTCCACTCTGCACTTTTCAAGTCTACGCCGTCACCACACAGGCTCAGTGTAAAACAGCTCAATGCGGGACCTGGCCCGTTTGGCTCAATGGACAGAGCATCGGCCCCAGTGGACAGAGTTCTACTCCAGTCGAGGGCACGCACGTGGGTTGCAGGCTCCTCCCCGGCCTGGGCCCTGGTCAGGGCTTCTGCAGGAGGCAAACAGTTGATGTGTGTCTCTCACATCGATGTTTCTCTGTCTTTACCTCTCTCTTCCACTCTTCCTAAAAATCAATGGAAACATACCCTTGGGTGAGGATTAACAAAAATAAATAAATAAATAGCTCAATCAGATGCAATATAGCTGCACTTGTATTTTAAATTATACCTGTGTGTGTATACATTAAGGTGTATGAATATTTCATCTTATAGATTTCAATAAATAAAGACACCTAAAAGGCTTTACCAAAATGTATGCAGTGATGTGTTTAGTGATCCAACACATGTGGTCTTAGAATGTCGTTAATCTTCATCAGGGTCTGACTGCCTTCCATGAGGTGTGCACACAGGCAGCTGCTCTATTTTACTGTGTTAATATATTTTTATTGATTTCAGAGAGGAAGGGAGAGGGAAAAACATCAATGATGAGAGAGAATCATTGATCGGCTGCCTCCTGTATGCCACACGCAGGGGATTGAGCCCACAACCTGGGCCTATGCCCTGACCGGGAATCGAACCATAACCTCCTGGTTCATTGGTTGACACTCAACCACTGAACCACACTGGCCAGGCCAGTCAGCTGCTCTTCCTGTGTTTTAAATATGTATTTATTGATTTCAGAAAGAGGAAGGGAGAGGGAGAGAGAGAGAAACATCAATGATGAGAATCATTGATTGGCTGCTCTTGCACACCCCCTCCTGGGGATTGAGCCTTCGACCTGGGCATGTGCCCTGACCTCCGAGTTCATAGGTCCATGCTCAACCTCTGAGCCACACTGGCCGGGGCAGTCAGCTGCTCTTAAGTCAAATGAGTGCCAGCTGCATTGCCTAACAGGAGGGATTTTTTTTGTTTTGTTTTGTTTTTTTGTTAATTCTCACCCAAGGATATTTTTCCATTGATTTTTAGGGAGGGTGGAAGAGAGAAGGAAAGACGAAAACATCGATGTGAGAGACACACATCGATTGGTTGCCTCGGGCATGTGCCCCGACCATGGCCTGGCCAGGGAGGAGTCTGCAACCGAGGAACATGCCCTTGATCGGAATTGAACCCGGGACCCTTTGGTCTGAAGTCTGAAGCTCTATCTGCTGAGCCACACCGGCCGGGACAGGAGGGACATTTTATCTGTAAGGCAACCAGTTGTGTCACTGTTCTCGGGGCTGACTTACAGATGTTTCGATAGTCCGCGTCAGCGCTGCTGCTAATAGGCCGGTTGCCCTTGGAAACAGCAGACACCTCACGCTGCTCTTGAGACTATTATACAGGCAGGTTGTCGGGAATGCGGCCCGAGAGATGAGGAAGTGCCTTTAAAACTCCTGACCTGCAGCTTTCAGGACGTCGGTGGGGAAGAGGAAGTGGATGGCCCCAGGAAGCCAGGTGCTGACAGAGCAGACAAGAGCAGCTGCGGCCCACAGGTGACCCGGGTGATCTCTGTGTACTCGGCGTTAGTCTCGTGACCTCCCTCACGCACACTCGCCCTTGTTAAAGAGAAAGCATTGCTTGAGCATCTGAAACGCATCTTCTTCTACGGGAACAGCTTGAAAACCGCGAAGCCGATGCCAACTCTCTGAGTGGGAGCTGCAGGGAGACCTTTCCCACTGGGCATCATTAGCATCTGCAACTCCAAGGAGCATTTTCCTTGGTCCTGGGAGGCCCTGAGTGTCGTGTTTTGCCCAAGTCATAACCCTCAGATGGAGCAATAGTCCTCATTCCTGCAGGTCCATGTGTGTGGTGATAGGATCATAAGCTAAGACGCTTTCCTCTGAACCAAAATGACCTCTCACTGCAGCATCCGTGACATTGACCACCCTGTTTAACATCTTCACTGAATGTTCTTTCAGTCAAACATTCAGCAAAAAAGACTTTAAACGTGGCCAGACAGGAAAGAAGGCTGATACATACTAGTCTGGCACATTTACCCTTAGATCTTAAAGGGAAGATTTGTTGTTTTCAGCAACTTTCTTTGTACACTCCTGTGGCTCATCATCCTATATAATAAAAGCCTAATATGCAAATTGACTAAACAGCAGAACGACTGGTCGCTATGATGTGCACTGACCACCAGGGGCAGACGCTCAACACAGGAGCTGCCCCCAGCCCGTAGGCCCCAGGCCAGCCAAGGTGGGTGCCAGTGGGCGCCCCCTGATCATCCTGCCGGTCGCCCCGCAGATGGGCCTGATCAACAGCCAGGCGTAGGGGCCCTACCTGAACATGAATTTTGTGCACCGGGCCTCTAGTTAGTGTATAAGAAAAAAAATAGACAGCAGGGTTCTTTACATGACAATTAAAGGTGGGAAAGAGCCCATGTGCAGAGCCCAGGTTATCAGGAGTAGACACAGGAGTCTGGTTCTGCCCGGAGGACAGTCTCTGCTGGGCTGCCTCCCACACGGGCCAGGCCCAGGGGCCCCAGAGCTTGTGTCCTGAGCCTGGAATCAGCAGCGAGTGGTGGACACAGCTGCACTGTAGAGCTAGGCCTGGAGACTGGCTCTTCTCTTACCCACACATGTGGTGACACTGGTCAGGTCACTGCACCTGCTACGCTTCCAGCTATTTGACATAGAGCTCCATGGTGCCTGCAGCCGCTTCATAAAGACCTCCCTCTTGCGACTCTCCTCGCTCCTGGCTTTGCCCACCGAAGTAGAAACTTCTCTGGGATAGCCAGACCTGGGTCACACATTTAGGAATCTGTATTAATAAGCTATTTCATTGTGAAAGGCAAAGGCATTCATGTAATTGAACTCACACTCCACGAGAAGTACACCACACTTTCCCTGCAGCCTTATTCATGATGAATACAGGACACAGTAGTCCACATTCTTTTTTAAAATGCATTTTACTTGATTTCAGAGAGGAAGGGAAAGGGAGATATAGAAACATCAGTGATGAGAGAAAATCATGGATCAGCTGCCTCCTGCATGCCCCACACTGGGGATCGAGCCTGCAACCCAGGCCTGTGCCCTTGACCAGGCATTGAACCATGACCTCCTGGTTCATAGGTCAGTGCTCAACCACTGAGCCACGCCTGCCGGGCAGTAGCTCATACTCTTAAAGGCTGGATGATTTCCCTTAATGCTCATTGCTGGCTGTGTTCTGTCTCTCTATATCCCCTGGGACTTGCTGTCCCACTAAACTGGTCCGGGGTTTGTTTCTTTCAGGCTCTTGTAAATGGGTGTGAATTATGCTTATGTACTTGCTCAACATGGAGTCTTCTGGTGCTGATCTTGTTCTCTCCTAACAGGTATGTATCCACCTGCTGAGTTCTGCGGGTGGGTTTGCACCGGTCACGTGCTCTGACACCCTGGCCGAGTGCGCGGACGCCTGCTCTTGGGGGCAAGATCAGGTCTTCCGCCTGGACTGCCAGGTCCTCTCTGCGGGCCCGCGTGCTCCCCGCTTCGGAACCTCACAAGGGCTTAAGTGCCTTTAGCGGGAGAGTCATTTCCTGTTTAGAGCGTAAAGTGAAATCGGGCCCAGATGCTCACGGCCATTATACTTTCAATTAAACACTCCTGGCAACACAGAGCAGTCGTTTCTATGCAGTCACCTCAGGCTCACTCTCCCGGTGCTCGTGAAAATTCACAGCAAAATCCCGGTCAGATCATATTTTTCTGGAAGTGCAAAGCTTTCAATCCCTGTTGTAACCAGGAGGGCATTTAACGGGTGGGTGGCAGGAAACAAACAAATAGGTAGTGGATCCGGAGTAATGTGAGGGTGGAGGGGAGGACGGGAACTGGGGTGGGGTGCAGAGGGGCAGCGGCCTGGAGGAGGGGGTTCCAGCGATTGAACTGGAGAAGAGCCTCTTGAAGACGTGCCTAGAAGGAAGCTGCCTGGCGGCCTCAATGTTGTCGTAGAGCTAGAGCATGGCCAGGCTCTGTGAATCAGTGACTCTTTCTCTATCTGTCCCAATGACCATCACCTCATTCCTTTAATCAGTTTTTGGACACTTTTAAGACCACCTCCTGGCCAATGACGAAGAAAGATTCTTCTAGAAGGAAAAGCAGTCTGGATGCAGTCAGCTGTGCCCGAGAGCGAGGCCCTCTGTGCAGGAGGGTGTTGGAGAAGAACTTCCTGAGACCAGGGAGAGGTGAGTGGCCAGGAGTCGCCTCCAGAGACGGACCATCCGTCCAGCTGGACCTGAGACCATGTGAGGTGAGATGACGGGCACCAGGCCAGTCCAGTGCCCTTTCTGCTTCCTTCGCCCTGCACTGCACCACACGGCTCCTGGAACAGACTGTGAACACAGGTCCACAGGTTGTGCTGCTGCTCACGTAGGAAGGTGACCACCTGCCACCTTCATGCACAGCGCTCCGTCTCTAGGGCCCGGCTCACACACGGTGCCATGGTCTGAACGGGGTGCCTTCCTGGCAGCCTGTGCTGTGTGTGTCCAAGCTCACAGAGGCGCCTCACTCATCCTCAGGGGGCCTCCCCACCGAGCGCTCAATACTCCTTCATGCAGAGTAAGGTGGGAGGGACGGTCAACCTCAGAAGGTCGATGTGTCTGCCTACTCCGGGGTGCAGTGTTTGGTGAGTCGGGGTCCTCTCAGAACCTCTCACTCTTCTGTGTGTGTCTCCCGCGCATCAGTAGGAGGCGGGCTGTGGCGGTGCATGAGCCACAGAGCTTAGCCAGAGGCGTCACCTCGTCTCCATGATCAAACTGCGATTTGACTGCACATCGGTTTCCTGCCAAGACTATGGCCCTTTTCTCACCCGTCAGTGATAATTCACAGAGGCTGCACGTCCTCGGACACCCGCCCGTGGGACAGGGAGTCTAGCTCCCCACGCCCCCCACTGGGGCCCTGGTTGTCCTTGTGACTCGGTCAAAACTAATGGAAAGCGTGGACCGGGCACCACGTGAATACAAGGCTGCTCACAGGCTGAGCGCCAACACCACGTGGAGAGGTCACTTGCACATGCCCCCGTGGACAGCCCAGCCTCGGTGGGCCTCCAGCCTCCCGGCCCACGTGCCTGGCGTGTGAGTGAGGAAGCACCAGACAACTGCAGGCCCCGCGTCCCCGTCACCACAGCCACATGGAGTGCAGACCGCCAGCCCCACGCTGCCTTTCTGAATTCCTGGCCTACAGAATGTTTCATGGCACTAAGTCCTGGGTGGGTCACTGCACAGCAATAAATAACTGGAAAAAACCCTCATATAAAATACGAATTTTACCCTGACCACCCTCAGCTGAGCACCAGTGCAGGCCAGGAGGTAGAACAGCTCAAACATTTCGATGGTTTTGAACAACAAAGCCTCAGTCCTTGTACCCCCCCGCGAGGCCAGGAGCCTCTCCCCAGCAGCACAGCCATCCCACCACTGGAACCACATCTACCGCTAACTGTCCTGCCCATCCTTCCTACACATTATCTGCATATAGAGCAGCTGCCAGCGGTGGTTTCCATGACAACCAAAACTATCCAGTGCTTTTGCTAAATCTCTAATCACAGGGGGTATTTTTTTTCCCCTTCTCTTTCTGTCTTCTTCATCAGAGCTAAAAATCAGAGTTCATCATTTCTCTTTCACCTCAAAGAAAAAAATGCGGCCACAACTCACATCTGTGCCCTGAAATGATGCCTCATGTGAGGTATCAAGACGTTATGAAGAATACCAGGAGGGGTGGACAATTTTTTAAATGCTTTAAGAAGAAAGGGTTTTGCTAAATGCAAACACAGGGGAAGATTTCAGAGGAAAGAGAGGGTGGGTAAGGCAGGGAAGGGACCAGTGTGGTGCAAATTCTTGACTGGTGATTAAATTCAAGCCCAGCTCTTTGCTTGTTTACTTTTTAACCTTTTGAAAGTTCAGAACCTCCCATATAAAATGGGGGAATATAATACTTCTACCTAAGTAGCACAATAGTTTTAAGGATAAAATTCACTAGTCTAAGTAAATAGGCATTGAAAGTAGAAAATGCTAAAAAAAATAAAAATAAAAATAAAAATACCCTAAGAAAAAGGTTTAAAATTAAATAAAGAAAAAATAGAAAATGTCACTCATCTCCGAAGTATAAGCATCGCACTCCTTTCAAACCGACAAGAGGGTGCTGGTTGCCATGACAGCGTCCCTGGTGGAAGGTCTGCAGGAGGCTTTGCAAACTCAGCCCATAACATGGCTCAACGCCAGCGTCCAGGACGCGCAAGCACAGGGCGGTGAGTGATCAGCGGGACTGATGCTCAGCAATGGAGGCCACCAACTCCATAGGTTTGGAGGAAGCCAAAGGCCAAAATGCAGAAAAGCACTCCTCAGGCAAATGCCTCTGAAGGGCACTGACAACCTGAACAACCCACAGCCCCCCAGCCGTCCGCGGCCTCCCACCCGCCCGCGGCCTCCCATCTACCCACACCCTCCCATCTGCCCACACCCTCCCATCTACCTACAGCCTCCCACCCGCCTACAGCCTCCCATCTACCCACGGCCTTCCACCTGCCCACGGCCTCCCATCTACCCACACCCTCCCATCTGCCCACACCCTCCCATCTACCTACAGCCTCCCACCCACCTACAGCCTCCCATCTACCCACGGCCTTCCACCTGCCCACGGCCTCCCATCTACCCACACCCTCCCATCTGCCCACACCCTCCCATCTACCTACAGCCTCCCACCCACCTACAGCCTCCCATCTACCCACGGCCTCCCACCTGCCCACGGCCTCCCACCCGCCCGCAGCCTCCCGCCTACCCACGGCCTTATTAAAAGTTTAGCGAAATCTGCCCAGCCTCCCTGGCTCAGTGGTTGAGCGTCAACCTAGGAACTAGGAGGTCAGGGTTCAATTCCCGGTCAGGGCACATGCTGGGTTGTGGGCTTTAGCCCTAGTGGGGGACATGCAGGAGGTAGCCCATCCATGATTCTCTCTCATCACTCGTGTTCCTGCTCTCCGCCTCCCTTCCCCTCTGAAATCTAATCTAATAAAAGAGTAATATGCTAATTGCACCACTCCACTACATCCCAAGCAATGCCCACCAGCCAATCAGAGTGACTATATGCAAATTAACCCATCCAAAATGGCAGCTGGCAGCCACAGAGCTAGAGCAAACAGGAGGCTTCATTGCCCCAGTGATGGAGGAAGCTGCCTGCCTAGGCAGGCTGTGGCCTCTGCTTAAAGCAACAAAGTTTCAATTATAGAAGATAAATAAACCCCAAATACCTGCTTCCAGCCAGCCTTGCTGGGAGCTTGGGTGGCTGGGGGCTGTGGCCAGCCTGCAAACAGCAATGAACCCTGCACCCAGGCTGGCCAGAAACACTAGCAGGGACTTCTAATCTGAAGGGGATGTGGCCAGTCTGAAAACGGCCCTCAGCCCCTCACCGAGGCTGGCCAGGAACCCCAGCGGGAACCCCACCCTGATCCAGGACACCCTTCAGGGCAAACCAGCTGGCCCCCACCCATGCACCAGGCCTCTAGCCTATATAATAAAAGGCTAATATGCAAATTGACCCTAACAGCAGAACCACTGGGAGTGACTGGTCACTATGACACACACTGACCACCAGGGGGCAGATGCTCAATGCAGGAGCTGCCCCCTGGTGGTCAGTGTGCTTCCACAGGGGGAGATCTGCTCAGCCACAAGCCAGGCTGATGGCTGCCAGCACAGCAGTGGTGGTGGGAGCCTCTCCTGCCTCCTCAGCAGCGCTAAGGATGTCCGACTGCAGCTTAGGTCTGCTCCCCGCTGGCAAGTGGACATCCCCCGAGGGCTCCCAGAGGGATGTCTGACTGACAGCTTAGGGCCGATTGCCTGGGGAGCAGGCCTAAGCCAGCGGGTGGACACCCCTCGAGGGTTCCCAGACTGCGAGAGGGCACATGCCAGGCTGAGGGCCGCCCCCCCCAGTGTACAAATTTTTGTGCACCGGGCCTCTAATCAAGTACAAATATATACATATACATGAGTTTAGCGAAATCTGCCCCTGCAACTGTTTGTAATTCCAAGACTTTTAAGACTTCTCCCTCCAGTGTCTCCTGTGCCTCTCCAGTATTTCCACGAACCCTCCTCTCTTCCACCTTCTAACTGTGGACACTTCCCCACGGGCTGTGACCAGCTCTCATCCATAGGATGGCTCGGAGCAGCCCTGCTTCAGCGACGGCACCCAGCATGGAACTCAGGATGGCACCCAGGATTAAGGTGACCAGACGTCCCGCTTTTGGCGGGACAGTCCCGATTTTTAACAATTTGTCTCACGGCATTTTAAAAAAGTCCCGATTTTTGGAAAGAGACACAGGTACTACTCTTTGTAATAGTTTAAGTGATAATTTAAAAAAAAGAACCTCCCCGCCCCCTCAATGGTGTCCCACTTTACCAATGTTAAAATCTGTTCACCTTACCCAAGATGGAATTCAGGATGGCACCCAGGGCAGCACCCAGGACGGAACCCAGAACGGATCACAGGACGGAAGCCAGGACTCACCTAGGACGGCGCTTCCAGCGTCCGCTTCCTCCCGCCCAGAGGACAGGTCTGCGCCCGCTCCATCGCTCCATCGCGCTCTGCTCTGCGGAGGGTTCCGGCGATGCCCTCCTCCCAGCCGCTCGCAGCCGGGACAGGGCGGGGAGGTGGGCCGCACTCGTGCGTGCAGTGTGGCCAGCTGTGCGGGTGTCAGGCCCGGGCCGGGGCTGTGTCCGTGACTAAGCCCGGCATTTTCCCCGCGGACCCACTCAGCGTCCCGTGTGGAGGCGGAAGTCAAGGCCCCACCAGCGTCGGTGTTGCCCTGCAGCTCCCTGACGCCGTCTAGTACCTAGGACGTCCTGACGTCATGACGTATGACGCTGTGCCGTAGTGATGCTGACACGTGGCGACTGGCTTCGGGCTCCCTCCGCAGGACCCGCCCACCAGCACTCGGCCGTGTTTCTCTCAGACCCCTAGGCTGGCAGCTAAGCTTGAGCTGTCTATCACCTGGGACGTCATGACGTCATGACGCATGATGCCTTGACGCAGTGACGCCGCAACGTGGTGGTTCCCTCCCTAGGACCCCTCCGGCCCAGGCCATTCCCCTCCGGCTCCCTGAAGCCGGCTATCACTTTGGACGTCCGACGTCATGACGTACGACGCTGTGCCGTAGTGATGCCGACACGTGGCGACTGGCTTCGGGCTCCCTCCGCAGGACCCGCCCACCAGCACTCGGCCGTGTTTCTCTCAGACCCCTAGGCTGGCAGCTAAGCTTGAGCTGTCTATCACCTGGGACGTCATGACGTCATGACGCATGATGCCACAACACACTGACTCTGTAACGTGGTAGTTCCCTCCCCAGGGCCCGCCCACCAGCCCTGGCCGTTCCTCTCCGGCTCCCTGAAGCCGGCTGTCACCTGGGACGTCGTGACGTCATGACGTACTCGGTGATGATTTGACGCCCCGCCGCTCACGGGGTCTCCCACGGAGAACCACGCGGAGACGGTGTTCCTGGAAGACTGAAACGGAGCCCGGTGCTGGAGCCTTCGCGGGCGGTAACGTCACCATGTCCACAGGGTCGCCGCCGTCGGCCGCAGGGGCCTGGGCGCCGTGTCCTCGGGACGCCCGCAGTCGGGGAGCCTGGGCGCTGGGCCTGGGCTGCATGTGCGGGGCGGGATCTCGGCCGCTCGCTCTCCCTGTCTAACAGGGTCGACCTGGTGTGTTTCCCAGGCCCCGTGGGAAGGGGACCCCGGGCCCGGGGGCCGACATGGCTCTGGAGCCGCAGCAGGAAGTGCCGCCCAGACATGGCCGTGCTCCGCCGTGCACACGGGGCCCCGGAGCCGCCCATGGCGCCTTTCCCAGCCGGCCCTCCGCCTGCAGAGCAGCGGGGCTGCACCTGCGTCCCGGGGGCGTGTTCCCTGATGGATCTGCTGGATGCTGGGTCTACACTGCCTGCTACCGACATGCTTCGCGCCAAAAATAAAGAAAAAGCCCGGTGTGAAACGGGGCATTGGATGTACCGCTTCCCCGAAAGTAAGACATTCCCCGAAAATAAGACCTACTTACATTTTCCCTCTTGATGAAATATAAGGCATCCCCCGAAAATAAGACCTCCCCGGTAATAAGACCTCCCCAATAATAAGGCCATTCGAGTACAATTTGTGCATGGAAATTAATGACTCCATTGAAAACAGAATGGAGAGAAATCAGCGTGGAAACTTTGTGAAACCTAAACTGCAAGAGGTTGTGACTTAGGTGAAGAATTCATAGGAGAAAATCACAGTTGCATTGCAAATGCACTACGAGCAGGCTACCTTGACAAGAAGTACTCATTTAAGGACAGTGCTATTGCTAAACATGAGAGATTTGGTCCACTGACTCTGGAAGAAATGGAGTCACAAGAAATTCACCAGGAAATTCAGGGTTTGGATTGTTGTGATGATGTTCCAGAAGATGATGACATGACTGTCATTGAGTAAATGAGTAAAATGTACCATAGATTGTTGTACGTGGAAACAATGGTGGTAACAAGAAATTCTTGATACTGTAGGATTCGCAGTTTGTTTGGTTATGCTAGTTTGTGATGACAACTACTACTGTACCGTATACAGGTAATAAATTTCCTTTTTTTGTTGTTGTTCAACAATAAATGTGTACCGTATTCTTCTTCATGGAAAAATAAGACATCCCCTGAAAATAAGACTTAGCGCATCTTTGGGAGCAAAAATTAATATAAGACATTGTCTTATTTTCGGGGAAACAGGGTATGTATGCCTGATAGTGGAGTTGAGAAGTAGACTTCAGATTTCAGCAAATGAGGACGTTCTTGGGAAAAGCGGATGTTAAACATGCAGGGTTCCCTGCTTCTGCCTCCAGCCCCCACACCCTTTCTGAAGGCACATCGGCCTGTTCGGTGGAAAGCCAGGAGAATCCCGTGTGGCAGCTTCAACATCGAAACGAAAGCATCACCTGCCACTTTAAGTTGTATTGTAATTTCTTACATATTTTTTGGTTGTGCTTATAGGGACATTTTCTTTCACACACACACACACACCCACAAATGTTGCAAGACCTCCTGCTCTTGAGATTCTCGGGACTGCTAACTGGAGCAGGAGGGACTTACAGTTTGTTTCGAGCCTCTGGTTGGTGCCGGGATGTCCGTCCACTGGTGAGGAAAGGCCATGCAACCTCCGACCACGGCCGTGCTCTGCCTCCCATGGTCCCCAGTCCACTGTGGGGACATCCGACGTTGGACAGCATCTGCCTCTGACCCGGGAATCCTGAACAGCAGGCGTGATGTTTCTTACTGCTGCAACCCTTTCATTATTTGAAGGCAGCCAGCACATCTTCTCTCCTCCAGGCAAAGTTACGGCTTACTTTTAGCCCAGTGTCAAGAGATGTAAGCATTTCAAAGGTCCTAGAGAAGATCTGGGACCATATGGTTATGAAAAATCTTTAGGAGTTTCTGCTGAATCTCCTCCTTATCCCACCTCTGCCAGGTGCCAGCAACAGCCACCCTGCCTGGTCTGTCTGGGAAGTCAAACAGGATGTGTTCCTGACACAGGAACCCCTACACATGCCCAGTGGGCAGAGTGGAGCTTCACATACCCAGTTTCATTGATGTGGTTGTGGACCCATTTTGCTGCTATCCTGACCCATCACTCCAAGAGTCGGGCTCATTTCTGAGTTGTTGCTTTGAACTTCATCCTGTCTTGTGCCTAACCGCCACCCACCACCTGTCCTGTGCCAGCCAGACATCTACCTGTCTGCCCTACTGTGTGCAGGATCATACCACATGGCAACCGTTTGTGTATTTCCTGAGTGTTGTTTCTCCCAATGCTTTGCACACGGTGCTCTGAGGGCATTTCTCCTAGCCCACGGCCCCCCAAGATGAATACCGAAAAAATGAAGCCATTGAACGCTCTTTGACACAGAAAGATCTGGAAAACCGTTTGAAGGCTGATGTTTCTCTGCTCCTGGAAACAAGATGATTCAGAGGCCGTGGAAGGGGAAGGTGGGGAGGCAACTCAGACTAGAGAGTAGTTAGGGGTGGTGAGAACCCAGCGGTCAGTGAGGAGTGCTGAGCGTGAAGTGGGACAGGAACGGGCAGGAGGAGAATCTCGGGCGGCCAGCATACTGCCTGGCTGCTGTTGTAAGAACATTCGGAGTCGCCAACAGTGCCCTGCAAAGGCCACCAGGAGCTGACTTTGCATTCTTTAAAGAATGGTCATTTTCACATTTATAGCTATTTGATTAGCATGTGCCTCTCCCGCCCAACTAAGGATCTAGTTCCCTGGGGAGTGGGCCTTGTTTGGTTGCACTTACCTTCATATCCAATAGATACACGTTGAGAGAACAAAGAATGAGAAACAAATGATGGCAATATGCTATGTGTGTGCTGAAATTCACCGTTAGGAACGCACATACAGTCTACCAGTTACTTGGGCTTTCCTCAACCAGTTACTGTGTTACCTGTAACCCTTCATGAGATAACCTTAACTAGTTACTGTGTTACCTGTAACCCTTCATGAGATAACCTACTTAGGCGCTGTAAACTGACACGTTTGACTACCCAGACCCACTCAGCCACCTGGAGGCCACCGATGCAAGCCTGACGGGAGACTGCGGCCCCCTGGCATCCTGGCAGCGACGCCTGGGCATGTGATGTGTGAGCACAGCTTCCAGGCTTGCACAGGCCAAGTTCCACAGTCCGCTGACCAGCTGGGGCAGCCGTGTGCCCGCTCCCCGGCAGGTCGAGCTTCTGCTCCAGGGCTCACTTTCGGATACCTCAAGGGTTTTTTATTATTTGTTGATATATTTGCATCCAGAGTGAATAGTTGGAGTAACAGGACACTGAAAATACCAGTGAAGCTGACTCCATTCCAGTTCTTATCCTTTCAGGCACAATCAGGCCATTGTGTGTGAGCGTGTCTTTGAACAAAGGAGTGTTTAGCATGCGGTCTTCTGGGTGGAAGCCAGGCATTCCTCCTCTCGCCACAAGCCTCGCAACCACATGGCTGCCTTCCCACTGACAAAGGGCTGCGGCTCTTGGCTCCGTCCTCGAGTCTCTGTGTCCGTGTTTGGAGGGAAGAAAAGGGCTGAAAAACACTTCCTTTGCTCTTACCAAGCAGCAGTCAATACCATCGTTATGTTCGACGAAGGCGTCTTCCATGACCTCCTCCTCTCCTTTTTTCTCTGTAAGTGTTGGTTCTCCTTTATTGTTTTGTTGTTGTTAATCCTCACGAGAAGGTATTTTCCCATTGATTTTTTAGAGAAAGTGGGTGGGGTGGGGAGAGACAGAGAAACAACAATGTGAGAGAGATGCATCGATGGGCAGCCTCTGCACATGCCCCAACCAGGGCAGGGGATTGAACCTGCAACCTGGGTATGTGCCCTTGACCAGAATTAAACCCAGTACCCTTCGGTCCATAAGCCAACACTCTATCCACTGAGCCAGACTGACTAGGGCTCCATAACCTCTTCAGAAATTAAAAAGTTTTGTTTTTGTTTTTGTTTTTTCTGCTTAGCTTGAGCGGGAGGAAGGAATAATCTAAAATGGGCACTTGCCGCCCACCTCCGCAGTCCCTGTGCCATCTGTGATTCCGACTCTATCCACATTCAACCACCTGAAGCAGCTGTGCCATTTGGAAGGAGAGAGAAGATGAAGGAGAAACAGGAAGTGTTGCTGGGAGAGGCAGGCGACTGCTCAGCAGGGAGGGGCTCTGCCCGCTTCCATGGTCCCACTGCCTTTGAGGACAAGTTCAGTCCCGGACCCTCTGCCCCCCTCAGAACCTTCCTTCCAGGCTAGGATTAGACACCAGGCGTTTCATTTCCGTTTGCTTCTTCCTAATGGATGAGTTTTAAATGATGAATGAAAACACTTTCTCTCAAATCATCATTGTAAAATAGAATTGATATTTGGATGTGCGCGCGTGTGTGCATGTGTGTGCATGTGCGTGTGTGTTTCAAGCCTGGGAAAAGTTAAGGGAAGGGAGGAGCTCCAAAACCCTGCTGGATCACGCTCTGTGCCTCCTCGCAGCGTCGGGAAGCACCGTGCCAGGGAAGTGTGCAGGTTCGTGTACCACTTGCTCAGGGACGTCAGAGAAGGGGCCTGGATGGAGAAAGCAGCACTACTACAGCTGTGGACAGTCCGTCGCCACCAGAGAGGGGGGCTGCTCTCCGCCCCCAGGAATTGCTTTGTCTGGAAATCCGTCATCTATCGATGGAAAAGAGTAAGTCTTCTTAAGATTGTGTTTTTGACATCGTAACATCCATCAAAACCAGGGGATGCATCCCGTGGAAGCGACACTCCCTACGGCACATGCTGCCTGTGCTCACGGACCCCACCTTGCCTCATTCTGTGGCATCGCTGAGAACGTGGTTATCTTACTGAAGTTCCACTTTCGGTGGCACACGAGGAGCGGTGAAGTTCTGTGGCTTCCAGCGGTGGACCCTAAATCGCGCCCCCAGGATGCGAAGCACGTGGCAGCAGGCAGCCTCCTCTCTGCTTTCAGGACGAAGACTTAATTGTTCCTCCTCCTCCTCTCAGCTGCTCTCTGAACAGTAATATTGTACTTGCAGGCGCCCCCGCCTTCCCGGCTCCCGTCAGCGGGGAGGCTGCCGGCTCTGACTCAGGCTCCTGCCGCCTGTGTTGCTCCCCAAGGCAGCTCCGTTATTACATGCGACACCCACGGTGACCGCGCCGCTTCACAGCCTCCCTCCCTCCGTGGCGGCCAGACACGCGGGAGGAAGCTCATGCGCAGAGCAGAGCCCTCACTTTATTTGCACCCAGCGTGCTCGGGGAAGAAGGGGAGCTTTGCTCCCTCGTGGCTCACCAATCCTGACAACATCCCTCGAGGCCGGGAAGCGGCAGGACCGTCATCCTGGTTACAGAGACCCAGAGAGGTTAGCGGTCTGTGGAAGGGGACACAGATTTTGGCGCCTGGAGAGAGCAATGCACACAAGCCCCAGTTTCTGGCTCCCAGGGAGCTGTCGTCTCTCCTCTCTGTGCTCAAGTTTGCCTGTAAGTGTTGTAGGCCAAGCATGTCAAACTCGCGACGGGCCGGCGGGCCGCATAACCGAGACACGCGGCCCGTCACCTGCAAGTTTGGCATCCTTGTTGTAGGCAGTTAAGTGATAAAAAATGTGGGGTCACTGAAACCCCAAAGCTGCTCAGACAGACCTTGTGCTTCAAAGACTTACGGATGTGATGCATCGCATTTCCTGGTGAGTGTCCCGTGTGAGTGGGAAAGGCGCCGAGATGAAGGGCACACGGCCCTGGGCCTGAGCTTCACCCCGGACCCTTAGCCGTCAGGGTCTGTGTGCACGTAGTGTGGGCGGCGTGACCCGCGATGGCAGCCCACGTGGCTGTGGAGCTCCGCAGCCTCCTACCGTCCGCTCCCTAATCACGTCTCTTCTTCGCCCCAAGCGGCCAGGGTCAGAGCGGCCTGCGTGCAGCTCCACCGGCCTCCGCAGTGACAGCATTGTCGGCAGCAGCTGTGAGGGTGTGTCCAGGTCGCTGCCCGTCCTGCGTGGATGGCCCTTCGGTGCTCGAACTGCTGTCCATGCCCTGCCCAGAGCACACAGCACTACAGCTGCCCAGGCCTTCATTTGCTCCTGGCGTGTGCTCTCCCCGATGGCCTGTAGCTGCAGGCCAGCAGGGACCCCTCTGTCGTGGGCACCGCCCCGCTCCAGGGCCAGTGCGGTGTTGGAACTGTTGGAGGTGCTGCACACGCTCGCTGAGTCAGTCCACTCTGGCCCAGGCGCTCCCCGGGTCCGTCCACGCCCAGCTTAGTTCAGAGGACAGAATCGCAGTAGCTATGTAAGAGCTGCCACTTGTAGCCAGGTGTGTTCTAAAGTCAGTAGCCTCTGCTTCCTTGTTATAAAACATGGCAAAATGATGCTTAGCTGGCCCTGGCCCGTGGGCTCAGTGGTTAGAGTATCCGCCTGTGTCCTGAAGGGTCTCGGGTCGGTCAGGGACACATACCTGGGTTGCAGGTTCGATCCCTGGCCCCGGAAAGCAACCGATCAATGTGCCTCCCTCACATCAATGTTTCTCTCTGTCTCCCTCTCCCCTGTCTGTCTCCCCGTCCCTCCCTTCCTCTCACTCCCTAGAAATCAAAGGAAAAATATCCTCAGGTGAAGATTAACAACAACCACCACAAACAGTGATGCTTAGCTACCTACCTCCCCACGGCATTGAGTTCGAATAAGATGCTCAGATACACGCAGTCGCTGTGTGATTGGGAAGTGGAACAATTAATAGCAATTAAAAGTGTATCTATTAATAGCAGGGTAACAAATTGCTTAATTAAATCAATAGTAAGAGCTATTTCTATTTCACAGTTGGCCAAGAGTTAGTGCTACGTCATACAATTCCAAACTTTCCTCAAGCGCCGCAGCCCTCGGCGGCCACGGCCTTGCCTGGGATGGCGGGAGGACTCCCACGGGCGCTGCAGCACGCTGCCTGCCGCCTGCTCCGCCACGTCCGCTTTCTCCTCAGCTTCGTCCAGTTTTGCTCAGAGCGGTGCCCCCAGAAGCCGTTCTCACAGGCCCTGGTGGAACCGCCGTCTCCCTGTCTCCCCTCAGCACCAGACTGGTTCCCGGGCCCTTCTCCCTCACCCGGTGGGAGATGCAGGGATGTGGAGGGTGAGGCGGGATCAGAGCCGCTGGCAGGGGATCCCGGCCACCGTGGTGAGGGCCCTGGGCGGGTGCTGAGGATCCTGGGTGGATGGGCAGCATAGAAGTTGGCGTCCTTGTGGCTGCTTTTCTTCCCAGGAGGAGGGAGAGGGTAACAGGTAAGAATAGCATTGCCCAGGAAAAGTGCCCCAGGACAGCAGGGCAGTGTTCCTGTGAGAGAGTCGCCCAGCAGAGCAGTGGCGGATGCTGTACCTCGCGCTCCCAAGGGTGCAGCTGGGGTTCCATGCGTCACAGGTGTGCCACCCGCAGGGGTGGACTGGGACCCACAGCCAGGCCCCGGGCCCCGTCACGGCTGGCGGGGCTGCACACGCTCTGTCCTGTGAGCAGCTGTCTCTGCAGCCTCGTGGCTTTGCCAACAGGGCCCGTCGGGTCAGAAGTTCGCTCACGTTCCTGAACGGGCACTGGCGTTCCCTCCAGGTTCCTGCGCAAAGCCCGGGCAGCAGTCCTCTGCCCCCTGGCGGGTCCTGCGGGCGGACAGGGCTCCTTCCTGGAACTCTCCTCTGAGATTCGGGTCCTTTCTGACCCACATTCTTATGAGGTTTTCTCCCAAAATGTCACAGAAACCAGGGACCAGAGGCGCACGAGGGCAGCTTGGAGAGCCCCAGGTCCCAGATAAACTGTCCCGACGTGGGACGGACCCCTTCCGAGGGCAGAACATTCTCTCACCGTCAGGACGATCACCAGCGGACAGGCGGAGACATTTGCCATCCTGTCCCCTCAAACCCAGCACGTGAAGAGGGACGTAGCGAGGGGCTCTGAGGGGGACATGCAAGGGGTGGACAGAGGCACTGATGGCGCAGCCTGGGCTGCTGTGCTAGGGGCTGTCCTCGCCAGCTGCCCCCCGACCTGGTCTTTCTAACACGTTTCCTCCAGAAACTGTCACGCCGCCAGCACCCATTCCAACAACGCGGGGTGCTCCGTGTTTATACATGTTGTCGCCTTTCCAGGCCCCTCTCGGAGGACTGATTTGACTCATAAAACCATTTTATTTTAGGCAATTTTCAAAGGTTTGACTCTTGGCTTTTGCCTCTGGCTAATAGCGCGTTAAAGTGTAACACAAACGAGACAAGTGCATGTCTTCACTCCTCCGTTATTTCCTCCTTGTGAAATTCCTCTTCAGTTCAGCCCATGAAAAAGGGCATTAAACACTGGCCAAGGCAAAGGACGATCTTTTGTGAGAAGAGGATAAAGAATTAACAGGATCTTCTTTCAAGGGAACGAATGGTGTGTTTTAATTTTTTCCTCTCAACTTAAAAAAAAAAATTGCCATCCTGTCCCCTCAAACCCAGTTGAATGATTGGAAAATGATTACCCACAAAAAGGAGCGATCATTTTTAATAGGCAAAATGTTTGTTTACATTCTGTCACCAAATTATTCCTACTAAGCCAGCAAGCAGAAAATGTAGATTACTAAAGTGAGGGTTGTTTTCTTTAAAAAAAAAAAAAAAAAAAGCAATAGCAGATTGGAGGAAAAGCAATGCTGCCTCTCATAGTCTTTTATTTTATTTAAAAAAATATATAATTATTGACTTCAGAGAGGAAGAGGGAGAGAGAAACATTAGTGATGAGAAATATTGAGCAGCTGCCTCCTGCACGCCCCCTACTGGAGATTGAGCCCACAATCAAGGCATGTGCCCTGACCAGAATCGAACCCTGGACCCTTCAGCCCGCAGGCTGACACTCTACCCACTGAGCCAAAACAGCTAGGGCTCAGTGTTTTATAACTTAAACTAGAGGCTTGGTGCACAAAATTCGTGAATAGGGGTGGGGTGTCCCTCAGCCTGGCCTGCACCCTCTCTAATCTGGGATCCCTTGGGGAATGTCTGACTGCCAGTTTAGGCCTAATCCAGCAGCCTAATCCAGCAGTCGGACATTCCTCTCACAATCCGGGACTGCTGGCTCCCAACCGCTCGCCTGCCTGCCTGCCTGATTGCCCATAACCACTTCTGCCTGCCCACCTGATCACCCCCTAACCACTCCCCTGCCAGCCTGATTGACACCTAACTGCTCCCCTGCCAGCCTGATTGAAGCCTAACTGCCCTTCTCTGCTGGCCTGGTCACCCCCAACTGCCCTCCCCTGCCAACCATCTTGTGATGATATCACGTGTGATGCCACCTAGGCTTTTATTATATAGGATTTTCAGATCTGAAATTGTTTTCATTAATACCATGGACCACGTATAGCATGTGGTCACTCACCACCCAAGCCTAGTGCTTCTAAGGCTGCAACGAGTTCCGTGTGACATTTGACTCAGTGACTAATAGCTTAGCACAGGGAAATACATGTTGAACACACACATGCACACACAATACATGCACACACAGGCACATGTACAGGCATGCACACACACATACACAGCTATGTACAGCATGCAGAACAGTTCCAGAAGGAACAAGAGTGGTGCGGTTCCTGACATCAGAAGCTGGCTGTCCATGAACTGTGCATCGCCCAGCCTCCCTGGACCTGCCCCCCACACCTGTGAGGAGAGCTGGCAGCCCCCTGCGTGGCACATCGCAGCCAGGACCTCCTGTTTGCATCCAGACAAGCACTGCTGAGGAGGCCGCGACTCGGGGCTAGCACAGGGAGCACTGCTGTCATTTGAATGTCACACTTACCACCTCCCAACATCCTGGGAAGGCTTGTGTTAGCTCTAAGGGCAAAAAATGGACTTTTTTTTCTTTCTAAAAAAAAAAATTGGGCATTAATCAAAAAATGGGCAAAGGACCTAAATAGACACTTTTCGAAAGAGGACATAAGAAGGCCAAGAGACACATGAAAACATGCTCAAAGTCACTAATCATCCGAGAAATGCAAATCAAAACGACAATGAGGTACCATCTCACACCTATCAGAATGGCTATCATCAACAAATCAACAAACGACAAGTGCTGGAGAGGATGCGGAGAAAAAGGAACCCTCCTGCACTGCTGGTGGGAATGCAGACTGGTGCAGCCACTGAGGAAAACAGTATGGAGTTTCCTCAAAAAATAAAAATGGATCTCCCTTTTGACCCTGTGATCCCACTTCTGGGAATATATCCTAAGAAACCAGAAACACCAATCAGAAAGGACATATGCATCCCTATGTTCATAGCAGCACAATTTACCATAGCCAAGATTTGGAAACAGCCTAAGTGCCCACCAACAGATGAATGGATTAGAAAACTGTGGTACATCTACACAATGGAATACTATGCCGCTGTAAAAAAGAAGAAATTCTTACCATCTACAATAGCATGGATGGACCTGGAGAGCATTGTGCTAAGTGAAATAAGCCAGTCAGAGAAAGATAAATATCACATGATCTCACTCATTTATGGAATATAATCAACAACATAAACTGATGAACAAAAACAGATCCAGAGACAGAGAAGTATCGAACAGAACTGTCAAACTACAGCGGGAAGGCTGGGGAGGGAAGGCGGGGGTAAGAGATGAACCAAAGGACTTGCATGCATGCATATGAGCATAACCAATGGATGCAAGACACGGGGAGGGAGGGTGTGTGCGGGGGGTGGCGGGTAGGGGAGGTCAGGGGAAAGTCAGTGGGGAGAAAGAGGAGACATATGCACTACTATTTGTAATACTTTAAACAATAAAATAAAATAAAAGTAAATCCCTCTCTGGGTGATACATAGTCATTAGCATATTTTTGTTTTGTAACTATCAGTATTAAATTTGAGGTTTGTCTCGTCTCTGATGATGTATTTTAATTATAACTAAACTCTTTTATGCTGAGGGAGTTTTTAAGTCAATTGGTTCTGTGAAGCTTTCCAATGAGGTATTATAATGCTGGAAAACAAATACACTCAATGCATATATATTTCCATATGTTTATATTTACAGAGTGGGGCGAAAGTAGGGTTACAGTTGTGCGAACATGAAACAAAGTAAAAAAAAAAAAAGGGCATTAAGGATTCTGTCAAAACGAAACAACCAAAAAAGGAATAGAATGGAGTTTATTTGAAAACGTTGTGTCTATAGCAATAACGACCCAGTAGGAATCCAGACACTATAAATTCTGGTTCATATAGTAATTGATTCTAATGAACATAACTTTCTCCTCTAAATTCATCTACCACAAGACTTTTTTAAAGGACATGAGAAAAAAGAAAATTCCAGCCCTGGAACGCGTGCCTGTTGGCAATGTTCACCGCCACTCTCGTCACTTACAGGCGCTCGGAGGGACGGAGGGACGGAGGGACGGGGGGACAAGGGCTCCACCACCGGCTGGTGTAGTGGGTGGGATGGTCCACACCCAGGGACACCTCCCCAGGATGACGCCATCGTGGGGACTGGCCCAGTCTCTGGAGGAGGATGTGAACTGTCCATGTCCCTCCTGCTGTGGCATCTCCCAGTGGCCCCACTCAGGAGTGTGACCTTGGGGAGGAGATAAAGAGGGCCACCTGAGGTCACAGCTGCACCCTCCCTGCCTGCCCTCAACACCCTCCTGCCGTCAGCACCCTCCTGCCCTCAGCACCCTCCTGCCCTCAGCACCCTCCCAACTCTCTACACCTCTCTACCCTCAGCACCCTCCTTGCCTGCCCTCAGCACCCTCCTGTCCTCAGCACCCTCCTTGCCTGCTCTCATCACCCCAATCTGCCTCCTCTGCTTCTCTGTTAAAAGGCAGCAAGAGAACATTGCCATTGTTGGCAGCGGGGAGCGATGAGCAAAGAATCTTCCCCTTTTTAAAATTGGAGATATTTAGGTCAGTTCTAAATTCACATCAAGGCAGTCAGCATCCGGGCGATGCCACCTGTGGTTCATTGTGATGCAGCCTCCAGGACCAAGCCTCCTTCCTTCCATTCCCCAGGTTTCAAAACCAAGCAGGTGCCCTAAGAGCACATCCAAGACCATCAGCCAAGTTACCACAGCACGAACGCCTTCCCTAGGACACCCTTGCAACTGGCTTCGCTTTAAGAAATCATTAAGATACTAGAGGCCCGGTGCACAAATTTGTGCACCAGTGGGGTCCCTCGGCCTGGCCTGCAGGATCAGGCCAACATCCCCTGAGGGGTCCGGGATTTCGAGAGGGCACAGGCCAGGCCGAGGCACCCCACCAGTGCACGACAGGGGCCTGGGAGGGATGCAGGAGGTTGACCAGCCAGGGAGGGCTCCAGGGCATGTCTGGCCCATCTCACTCAGTCCTGATTGGCCAGACCCAGCAGGAAGCTAACCTGCCGTGAGAGCATCTGCCCCCTGGTGGTCAGTGCACATCATAGCGAGCAGTTGAGCGGCCTTAGCATGTCATTAGCATATTACGCTTTGATTGGTTGAACAGAGACTGGATACTGAGCATATTAGGCTTTTATTGTATAGGATGCTTAATTTACTTACATTTTAGTAGTGTCTTTTTTTTATTTCTAAGTCCTTTATACTTTTTCAAAATTGTAAATCCTATAGAAAACACAGATGACTTCGAAGACTGAGATTAACTCAGAAGGATGTGGTTTTTGTTCAGTTTCTTCCACGATGAGCTGCGCTAAATGAGAAAGCGCTCACTCCCAGCGGGTGTGGGCCAGCAGAGGAAGAGCAGAGTGGGAAGTGATTTGTGTGTGAGTCTGGAAATGGGCAGTCAGCGCAGCAGTTTGCAGTCGGCAGTCAGACACCACGATTCCCCTGTCTGACCTTGGACCAGGGCCACCGGAGTTTTACGAGCTTCATCTCAAGAGTAAATCCCCCAGCGGGTTCTCCTTCCCGCAGGTGGTCAAGGTCACTTTGGCTCTTTGTCTTTCCATGTAAGTTTTACAAGGGCTGATCGGTGAGCACACACTCACCACTCACACAGCACGGGAGGTATGACTTGGAATGCGTTTAATCTACACATCAATTTGGGAAAAGTTCACTTCTTTAAAAAAAATTTTTTTTTTATTTTAGAGAGGAAGGGAAAGGGAGAGATAGATAGAAATATCAATGATGAGAAGGAATCATGGATTGGCTGCCTCGTGCATGACCCCCACTAGGGTCCAAGCCTGCAACCCAAGCATATGCCCCGACTGGGAATTGAACTGTTGGCCTCCTGGTTCATAGGTCAACCACTGCTCAACCACTGAGCCATGCCGGTCGGGCAAGAATTATCTTCTTTACCACATGGGTGACAGCTTCTTCTGAACCATGAGCATGTTTTATCCCTCCAATTGTGTTGGTCCTCGGGAATTTTGACAACAATTTTGTATCTTCCAGAGCGTAAGCCTTGTGTGTTTCGTTAACTTGGTTCCTAGATGTCTGATGTCTTTGCCTCTGTCCGTAGTACTGCACTTATTTTATTTTCTTCACATTTAATTGCTGGGAATGAACATTCGTTTGTGTGTGTTTTTTTTAACTTCTGAACAAACTTTCAAAATAAACTCTAATCCTTGTCCTTAGGGTTCACTTGAAATATTTATAGACACAGCCATGCCATCGTGGCCCACTTGGTTTCCTTATCTTCGCCAGACAAAAATAGCCCACTTTCCCTCAGCTGACCTTGACTCAGAGCCTCACTCTTTTGAAAATTATTAATATCGATGCTTTGACTCGTCCCAGTCGACCTCAGTTGGGATTCTAGCTCCTAGATTTACACTCTGTTTTGCTTGAAAATGTCCCTAAACTCCGAGCGGTTCCTCAGCCGTGAAGGGCACGTGGGGAAGCGCCTCTGGATGGCCCCAAAGAGCCGTCTCCTGGTGTTGGAGCTTCCTGGGAACTCCCACCTGGGTTTGTGTGTGTTTTGTTAGTTTTCACCTGAGAATAGTTTTCCATTGATTTTTAGAGAGAGTGGAGGGGAGGGACAGCGACAGAGAGAAACATCGATGTGGGAGAGACAGCCATGGGTTGCCTCCCACACATGACCCGACTGGGGCCTGGGATGGAGCCTGCAGCTGAGGTATCAAGACCACAACCCCTCAGTCCGTGGGCTGACGCTCTAACCACTGAGAAAAACTGGCGAGGGCCCACCTTCGCGTGTGGGCTGGGCCTGGAGACTCACTTCTAACGCCTAGAATAGGGCAGAAACAATGGTGCCTGTGGTGCGTTCGAGGTCCCGTTGCAGGAGGCTGGCTTCCATCTCAATGCCCTGCCGTGCTCACCTGCTCACTCAACTGATGGAAGCACCATTGGCCTCGAGCTGCCTTGTGGACAGGCTCACGTGGCAACAAGCTGGGGGAGGCCCCTGCCACCAGCCAGTGAGGAGCTGAGACCTCAGTGCGACACCGACGAGGACAGAAACCTGCCAACCACACCCCAGTGAACTTGAAGTTGCACCCTCCCCGGTCAGCCCTGCAGATGTGATCACAGCCCTGGCTCCACTGTGTTCACAGTCACGTTAGAGACTTTGTGGTAGAAGCATCCAGCTAAGCCACCAAGGGATGCCCAGCCCACAGAAAGGAGCAGATGATACATGTCACTGGCTCAAGCCATGGAATTGGGGGGTTGTTTGTTACTCAGTAATAGCTGACCAATACAGAGGGTAATTCACTGAGTAGATGGCCTTACAGGCTGATGCTGCCCCTCCTAGTCTCCCAGGTACAGCATAATCCCTGCCTCGCGCACAGCACCAAGCGAATGTTTCAACCCCAGAGCCGCTGGAACCCTTTTGTTTGTCCCAACTGACCATGTTGTGTGTGCCGTGCCAGCATGGCCAAGGGTCAACCTGAGGAGGGGCGGTGAAAGATTAAAGAAGACAGACAAGAGAATACAGCTGGGGCTTTGCAGATCTCCACTGCATGGATGAGGTCAAAGAGAGACCCAGCCTGCAAGTGGAAGCTTTATTTTACAGTCAGAGCACACAAAGCAAAACAGGGAAGTGGTCAACATGTTTACAATGTTCTTGTGAGTTGCACCTTGTTTTAGCAGCACTTGCTGCACCTCCCACAGCCCGTTAACTACCTAGGAAGGAGCTAGGGAGAGTTATAAGGTCAGGCTTAATTATGCTGGGAGGGCTCTGCCCTCCAAGCTGGGACTTGTTTGTGGCCCTGCCACAGGTCAGTCTGAGGCTTGACCCTATAGCGGCTCCCTACAGTTGCACCCACAAATGCCCAGAGGATAAGGATGAAGGGATAGAATTCCACCAGCCCTGTGGGTGCTCACATATTCCCCTGTCAGCAGGGCAGCCCTGCCCCGGCCCCACACTCATGCTCTGACCAGCCGAGGCGGGTCTCTCTGACTCCCTGGTATGGCTGAGAAGCGAGGATGGGTCCAGGGACTCCGGCTGGGAGAGCACAGCCTAGCCCGGACACTGCTCAGCACTGGGCTCAGGGAAGGGCAGTGCCGGAGGTGAAGGCAGGGGAGGTTCCTGGGCCGCTCAGGTCTGAAAAGTGTGCTGCAATTTAAGCACTTTCAGTGCAAAAGGGTCCTTCCTCTGTCAGTACGATGCCAGAATTCCTGCGGACACATCTCCACACTCTGGGCCCTTCCGTGTGACTTCCGTCTTGGCGGAAGGCAAGCATGAGGGTCTGCGCCTACTCCGAGCCGAGCCGACTCTCAAACAGCATGATTTGCAGAGTTCGTCCTATAAACTAAAGCAAGTTTTGATCCAGTCTGAAGTATATAAGCCAGTTTTTCCTTTTTTTAGCCATTTTAAACCATTTTTAGGTGGGGGGCGGGCATCCATTTGCTCTCCAGAAATATATGTAGGGTTTTGTGTTTGTTTGTTTCCTAGAGTCACAGTTATGAATACTAAACCTCACAGTAAAATGAATGACTCCTTTGCTCTGTTCTCAGCTCTGCAGCATAACCTCTGCGTCGGCAGTAATTAACCTCCTGGGTCTCAGGGGGAGAACGTGAGCAGATCAGGAGACAACAGGTAGACCTGAAAGGCCTTCGTGTCAGGTAGACTGGGACCGGGGAGCGGTGCCTGGTCCCCCCCTCTCGACGGCACAGCCATCAGTGCCCAGTCCCAGCTTTCCTGTCTGTGCCAACAGCAGCAGCATCCGCTGGAAACAAAACACTTGTGCCTCCCCAGGGTTTGCCCATGAAAGTCCTCGTTTCCATGGTGACCATCCCCGAGGCAGGGCTCCTGGGTGGTGAGGGGCCCTGAGGGGGGAGCCTTGAAAGGAGACAGCACCTGGAAGGGGCCCCCAGAACCCAGCCCTGCAGGCCCCTGGTCCCTGACTTCCAGCCAGTCTCTCAGGCCTGACTGCATGTCACAAGCCTGCCCATCACTCCAAGGCAGGAATACTCCATTGGGGGCGGGGGGAGGGGCGGTTGGTTCTCTGTCCTTTGCCATCCTCCCTTCTCTTCTCTGCCAGGATCTCATCCAGGCCCCTGATGGCTGCTTCTCCCCCGAAGACTTTCCAAGCGCCTCTCCCTGTAGTCAATCCCAGGACGTCCCTGGCCTCACACTCCAGGTTCGTTCCTCTTCCCGGGAAGAGGCATCAGGTGATGGAAGTGAAATACCCACCCACACGGTACAACTGCTCAGGAACGAAGTCGCCAACATGCGCTAAAGAGGCTTTTCCTTAGGCACGTGCCTGGCAGAGGAGAGCCACAGAGGCCGTGGGTCCACTTCCCTCTTCAGAACTTACCAGAGGCCCTGAAGGGGTTGACCGCCGGACCCCAGGGATGGCCAGCTTCTAGCCGCCTAGTGGTCAGCACCACGCTGCCCTGTCTCAGGGCCCTCAGGGCTCTTCAGCATGAACCATGACTGCAACCCCTCCAAGTATCTCCAACAAAAGGTGACAGCTCCATATCCATGTCCCCTACACAGTGCAAGTGGAGTTATTTGCTACATGTAGAAACTAGCTGCCCTTGCTGGTTTAGCTCAGTGGTTTAGCTTCAGTCCACAGGCTGAAGGATCCCGAGTTCAACTCAGGACAAGGGCAC
>PVJC01005420.1:0-59137 GCA_004026665.1 Murina feae | reverse complement strand
CTCTCTCCTCTCTCTCCTCTCTCTCCTCTCTCTCCTCTCTCTCCTCTCTCCTCTCTCTCCTCTCTCTCCTCTCTCTCCTCTCTCTTTCTGTTCTCCCTTTCTCTCACCCACCTTCTCTCCCTGCCATTGTCTTTGAAAAGCAATGGGAAAAATACCCTCAGGTGAGGATTTACCCTAAAAAAAGGAGGGAGAATGGTTTTAGTACATGAACAGTTAAGGAATTTCAATAGAAATAAATATAAAAAATTTTTTAAATATAGTTTTATTGATTTCAGAGAGGAAGGAAGAGGGGGAGAGAGATAGAAACATCAATGATGAAAGAGAATCATTGATTGGCTGCCTCCTGCACACCCCCTACTGGGAATCGAACCCGCAACTCAGTCATGTGCCCTTGACCAGAATTGAACCTGGGACCCTTCACTCCACAGGCCGACGCTCTGTCCACTGAGCCAATCCAGCCAGAGAAATGTAAACAATTTTTAAAATGAGAAAATAAAAACAAGTGAACTTTGATTTAAGTCATCATAATGGGGCCCCTTAATTTTCTCATTGTACAAAACACGTGTAAAACTGGACAAAATTGTCAAAAACACATATTTCTGGCCACTAGAAATATATAGAGGTAGAAGCAAGTTGAGAAGTATTTATTCTTTTTAAAAAAATGTTTTTATTGATTTCAGAGAGGAAGGGATAGGGAGAAAGAGATAGAAACATCATCGATGAGAATCATTGATCGGGTTGCCTCCTGCATGCCCTGTACTGGGGATTGAGCCCACAACCCAGGCATATGCCCTGATTGGAAATCAAACCCGGAACCCTTTAGTCCGTAGGCCAATGCTCTAGCCACTGAGCCAAACAAGCTTGGGTGAGAAATGTTTATTCTTGAGAAAGTTTATTCTTTTTTTTTTTTTTTTATTGCACATCACTCTTTTATTATACTAATCTGAAAAAGATTTATAGTTATGCTAAAAATGCTTACTGGGCCCAAGTGGCAGGGCCAAACAACTGGAACATGATTCAGAACTCAGACACAATGAAAGACACACCTGGACATGATCAAGAGACATTTCACTGCCATGAGACAATAAGGCAGGGGAGGAATTCTAAAACACATTCAGTAACTCATATAAGTCAAGAAGCTTATCCTAACTTGGTGTGAGAAATGGCTTATTTTGTGATGACCACATGTGGGAATAATTCAACCACCACTAAAAACCCTAGAAGGGTTTTCTTTTGTATTATTTTATACTAGAGGCCCAGTGCACAAAAGTTTGTGCACTCAGGGGGTCCCTCAGTCTGACCTGTATCCTCTCGCAGTCTGGGAACCCTCAGGGGATGTCCACCTGCTGGCTTAGGCCCACTCCCTGGGTGATCAGGCCTAAGGTGGCAGTCAGACATCCCTCTGGCAGCCTGAGAGCCCTCGGGGGGATGTCCACTTGCCAGCGGGGAGCAGGCCTAAGCTGCAGTCAGACATCCTCAGCGCTGCTGAGGAGGTGGGAAAGGCTCCCACCACCACCGCTGTACTGGCAGTTGTCAGCCTGGCTTGTGGCCGAGCAGAGCTCCCCCTGTGGGAGCGCACTGACCACCAGGGGGAAGCTCCTGCATTGAGCGTCTGCCCCCTGGTGGTCAGTGTGTGTCATAGTGACCAGTCATTCCCAGTGGTTCTGCTGTTAGGGTCAATTTGCATATTACCCTTTTATTATATAGGATAGAGGCCTGGTGCATGGGTGGGGGCGAGCTGGTTTGCCCTGAAGGGTGTCCCAGATCAGGGTGGGTGTCGCACTGGGGTTCCTGGCCAGCCTGGGTGAGGGACTGAGGGCCGTTTTCAGGCTGGCCACAACCCTTTCAGGGAGGGGGGTCCTGCTGGGGTGCCTGGTCAACCTGGGTGAGTGGCTGATGGCTGTTTGCAGGCTAGCCAAGCCCGCCAGCCCCCAAAGCTCACAGCGAGGCTGGCTGGAAGCAGGTATCTGGGGTTTATTTATCTTATATAATTGAAAAATTTAAAAAATATATATTTTTTTGATTTTTTTTACAGAGAGGAAGGGAGAGGGATAGTTAGAAATATCAATGAGAAAAAAACATTGATCAGCTGCCTCCTGCACACCCCCTATTGGGGATGTGCCCGCAACCAAGATACATGTCCTTGACTAGAATCGAATCTGGGACCTTTCAGTCCGCAGGCTGACGCTCTATCCACTGAGCCAAACCGGTCAGGGCAAATTTTATAAATATATTTACCATTTTGGCTTATTATGTTTTAAGTTCTCTCTCCCCTACTAGATTGTGCACTTTTGACTACAGTGATTATGTTACATTTATATTTTGGATCCAGAAGGTCTATTTCATAGTAGGTGCTTAATAAGTATATGTAGAAAGATTGAGTATAAATGTTAAGTGAGAAAAGAAGATAAAAGTACTATACATAGTATGATTATTACTATCTTGTTTTAAGCAAAACTCTTTGCATAGAAAAAAGACTAGGAAGATTTATATCATCATTTAACACTTTAGTTTGGGTGGTGATTAGTTTCTTTAATATTTTTGACAGCTTTGCATTAAAAACATTTAATGTGCAATTATTTTATGAGACATAACCTAAAACACAGGCTGTATAACTTTGCCTACTCAACTGAATTTTTGCATTTCTTTAGGTCCACAAGACAGTTACAATTTCCAATCCCCTAACCACAGATCTGGCTGGGGAGATTCCTGTTTGGTCAAAGACTGTATCAGTCCAACTTGAGACGTCAGAGGATCTGGGTACTACGTCTAGCACTCAGCAAGTAAAAAACCCTGGGATAACCCAGATTGCTACCCCTCTGCCAGTGACTCCCTCCTACAGTTATGCTACCCCCACCTCACACACCTCTTTCCAGAGCACCTCCGCACCATTTCCAGGTGAGGTCCTTTGCTTCTGCCCATGGAGATAGGATGGGAAAGTAGAACATGTGATCAAAATGTTCCCTTTTAGTGGAAAGAAAGGAGGGAAGCATGCCTTTTAATTCTGTAGGTTATAGAACAAATAATCCTGTAAGTATCCCTGTAATCATAGGATTGGGGCTCTTGGTCCTTTTCTCAACAGGCCCCAACCTATGGGAGTTTATGAAGCTCATTTTCTCAGAGCAGATTCCACTGTGCCTGGGACTTAAAGGCGTAAAATCCAATTAAGTAATGTTCAAGGAATCAAGCAAGCAGAGGCCACTGGGAAGAAACAGTTGGATCTGTGCACCTATTTGCCTTTTGTATAACTGAGTGCAGGCCAGATATTTGTCTTTGATTTTGACAGCATCTTTATTTTTTTTAAGCAACCCAGAGGAAGATTTATACTTAGAATATTGCTTGAACAAGTCTGTGCTTCATGAGTGCTGCTGTAAGGTATTAGCAGGAAATGGTTAATCAAGGAAACCAAGTTGATCTTCAACTCCCAAAAAAGTCAAAGCTAGTAAAAATGATTCTTTGCCAAATTTTAATTTCCAAGGGTCTTTTAAAATTGTAAATAAGGTAAAATTATGGGTTTTAATCCTGTGGCACTAAAGTAACTTTTTTATTCAGACAAAATGCCTGTAATTTTTGGTATAATTGTGAAAGGTTTGGGCTGTATTGCATTTTTGTCCATTATACTTTGTCTGAATAGCGATTTCTTTCTTTCTTTTCTTTTTTTGAGAGTCACTTCAGAGAATTCTTATTCCACCTCCTAGGGTGTCTAAATGGTGAAGCTTCCATAATGGATGGTTTTATTTCTCCCCAGTGCATGCAGTGTTCCCAAGCAGACAGATAAACTTCAAATTTCATATTTGTCTAGGAAACTTTCTCACTTCCAGTCTTGAAATGTAGGTGGACTAGCCAGTTATTTGATTTAAGCTCTCTAGTTCTAAGGTCCCATATCAAATGAACAATTATTGTCAGAGAAATAAGTGAAATATAATCAGTGTTTCTCAACAGCCTGTAAATACTTTGGGCTATTACAACTATGGAGAAGGGGGTGCTGCTGTCATCTGGTGGGTAGAGGCCAACGATCCTGCTAGACATCAAGAATACACAGGACACAATTTTCCCCACAACAAAGAATTATCTGGTCCAAACTGTCAAAGTTGAGAAATTCTAACATGTATAAAATAGTTGGTGAATAGTATAAAACACAGCATATAGCTATTAACTAATGTGGTGTCCCAAAAATGCTAAAGTAATTCAAGAAGTAGATCAGTTTGAACTGAAATGGTCTGGGAACATTTCTTGGAGAGAAATAGTGGCTTTGAGCTAAAAGCAAAGTACTGTATTTAGAATAAAGAAAACTCAGTTGAATTCCCAAAAAGTAGACTTAAGTACCCTGACTGTGTGGCTCAGTTGTTTGACTGTTGTCCCATGCATGGAAAGGTCACTAGTTTGATTCCTGTTCGGGGCACATACCCAGGTTGTGGGTTCAGCCCCAGTTGGGTGCAACCAATACATGTTTCTCTCTGACATTGATGTTTCTCTCCCTCTCCCTCACCCTTCTTCTCTCTTTAAAATAAATACATACATACTTTTCTTTTTTTAAAGAGTAGACTTCAATGGGAACACAAGACGGAAAATGAATTTAACTAGAGATAGAATTGGGTAGAAAGCATGAGATGGTATGATTAGAGGGTAATGATTCTCTAGTACCAGATTATGAATTTGGCCTTAAACATGGTGGGGTGGACATCTTGAGTAGGTGAGTAACATGGTGGGTGAATATTTTAGGAAAACTAATGATGGTGGGTATTTTAGGAAAACAGAATGGATTAGAGTGGGGAGAGCTAACAGAAGGAAGAATAGTGAAGATTCTTGGAATAATCCAAATCTATGGTTATAGCAGCTGGAATGGAAATAAATTAAGGCTGGCTTTATGATTGACACATGCTTTTCTTCTAGAAATTTCGTATCTATTTTTTAGTTGACTTGAGAGAGAGAGAAAGAAATGTTGATTTGTTGTCCCACTTATTTATGCATTCATTGATTGGTTCTTGCATGTGCCCTGACCAAGGATTGCACCCACTAGCTTGGATATCAGGATGATGTGCCAACCAACTGAACTACCTGGCCAGGACCTTCATATATGTATTTTATTTAGAAAATGATTTATCAACATGAAGATGATCCTTGAAACAGTTAAGCTCTGTTTATTGAGCTCTGTACAAACAGAGCTTAATGATAGACCATAGTTAAAATACATTGTAGAAAAACTTAGAGAAAAGAAGAAAACTAGAATAATATGGGGTCGTGATAGCAAAGTTTTAATATATAGAGGTAGTCAGCAGTAGTAGATATCATGGAAGTGAAGGATGAGGGTGGAGAAACAGCTGTTTGATCTGCCAAGAAGCAGTTTGTTAATGGCCTCATAAGATCCTGTTCAGTGGAAAAGTGGAGGCAGAATCAAATTTCAGGCAATTAGAGTGGATAAATAATGAAGATGTGAAGGCAGTAGCTGAATATTGCTTATCAAAGAAATTTAGCCACAAAAGGAAGGATAGAAATGAGATAGTTTGGGTTTAATTTCTTTTTTTTTTAAATATTTTTTTATTGATTTCATTGAGGAAGGGAGAGGGAGAAGGAGATGAGAGAGAATCATTGATTGGCTGCCTCCTACACGCTCCCCATTGGGGACAGAGCCGGTAACCGGGGCATGTGCCCTAACCGGAAATAGAACCATGACCTCCTTGTTCATAGGTCGATGCTCAACCACTGAACCACACTGGCTGAGCAAGTCTAATTTCTTATCTCTTGTATATTTTCTTTGTTTGCAGTTATAAAGAAATTGGTCATATCTGCTGGAGAGAATGTCCAGATGACCTTGCCTAAGAATGCAGTCCAGTTAAATGCATATGTTCTCCAGGAGCCACTTGAAGGTAGTAAAACATCCCCTTACATTTGGGTAATGTTTTAATTTATAATGAAATGTTTTAATTTATAATTTAATTTTAATGTTTTAATTTATAATCTACATATCTTAAGTCATTTACTCACTGCATCAATCCTATGAGAATAGGATATAACATGAATGTACACAATATATATGTGATACGTGAGGTGGTATAACAATGTTTGAGATCATAGGTTTTAATGTCAGGCTTGGATTCAAATCCCAACTCAGCTGGTCATTAGCTGAATGATTTTAAGCAAGTTATTTAGTTTTTCTAAGTTTTATTGCTTTTTCAGTAAAATCAGATGATTTCTACATCATTAGGTTACTCTGAGGGCAAAATTAAATGGTATATAAAACATCCACTTAAGTGCCTAGCATATAGCTGATGCTCATTTAAAGGTGGTATTATACGAAAAGAAGAAGAAACTGAAGCTTAGATTGATCTCTTTATTTTGGCCAAACAACTAGAAAATAGCAGGTATAAACTTAACAGAGAAGTTATTCAAGACTACTGCTACTGTAAATTTGTTACTTAAAAAAAAAGACAGGTCCAATATAATATATAAAATACAAATTTATAAAATACATAAATTAAGGGATGATTAATTCATTGTTTAAGAAAGCTTTTATAATATGAACATCCCTTTCAACTTTGAAATATATGTTAATATACCAAGGTTTGACTTATAAACACATACATATTCTCTTAAGACTGTCTATGACATGAAGTGAACATACTGTGATGGAAAATGATTGCATTGGGTCTCTATTACTGTCATTTATAAGGTTAGTCAAGTAGAATGCCATACTTGATTCAGGAAGGGGTACTTCCATTTTAGGTATACACATTTCCAGTACAGTATTTCTACTTTCTGGGCCTCATATCAAATCCAGAACCTATACTCCCTCCCTCTCTGTTCTATATTTCTGTCCTCAAATTGAATTTTCCTTGTCAATTCATTCCACCTTCCTCTAGAGAAGTTTTTATTTTTTTAATTTTTTTTTTTAAGCTCACCCAAGGTTATATTTAACTGACTTTAGAGAGAGAGGAAAGAAGGGAGCGAGGAGGAGAGAGAAACATCAATGTGAGCATGAACATCTATCGGTTGCCTTCCATACATGCCTCAGCTGGGGAACTGGGGATCAAACCCACAACCTTTCAGTGTACAGGATCATGTTCCAACCAAATGAGCCACACTAGTCAGGGTAAAGAAGCTTTTTTCTCTCCTCCTCTGGTGCTGAGATGAATGGGTTTGATGGTCTTTAAAGGCGATGGTGAGGAGAGAACTGCCTTCGCTGCCATTGCTTCTACTCTTTGGTGAAAGATATGTTAGGCTGTACTGTATTTTCTTTTCTAACCTCTGTTTGCACGTACATTTCTGTGGGTTAATATTGCCTTGTATTTCAGTATTCTAAAGCACATCAGTTCAGAAACAGATTCAACTCTCCTTTCCCCAGGTTCTTCAGCCTTTAATCAGATACATAAAGTAGATGTTTCAAACTTTCAAAGAGAGGGGACAGTGAGGGTAGGATCAGCTATGCCTGCTCATCATCCCCCTTGTGTGGCAGCCCCTGACGCACCTCTAAAGATCCCTCCAGGGTTTGGAGGCACAGTTTTGAAAACCACTGCCCTAAATTATTAAAACCAGCAATCTGTCTAACAGACCTATACTTAGTCATTCCTACCCTTGGATAAATTTATGGCTGTAAGGCGAAATTGATCCCCTGAGCTTTTCTGTCCTAGGATTATTGTCCTTTGTGTGTGTGTGTATGTGTGTGTGTTTTTAATATATTTTATTGATTTTTTACAGAGAGGAAGGGAGAGGGATAGAGAACTAGAAACATCAATGAGAGAGAAACATTGATCAGCTGCCTCTTGCACACCCCCTACTGGGGATGTGCCCGCAACCAAGGTACATGCCCTTGACTAGAATTGAATCTGGGACCTTTTAGTCCGCAGCCCGACGCTCTATCCACTGAGCCAAACCAGTTAGGGCTTATTGTCCTTTTTGGAAATTTGTGTTGTTAGCCTCATATATTATAAAACTGTCTGTTCCCAAACTAGTATGGATCTAGTTTCCGTGTGGAAAAATATGTTCAACTATAGTTGAAAGAAATGTAATCTACACCAATTCTACTTCTTCTGCTTCTTACCTGCTCCTTATCTAGCCCAGTTTCTCCATGCACATTTGTGTGGACTGACAACTGGCCAAAAGAAAACTAGAGTTTTGGAGAGGAAGGTGGAGTATAGATCTTATATCTCAGGCTTATAAAAGAATATCTGGTCTTAAGAGAAAGGTTATCTTAGAATTAAGTTCTATGGGTTAACTTTAACTTTAACTTTTGAACTTGTGAAATAAGAAAAAGATGAGCATTCTCTGCTAAGCATTTGAGATTTCCTTTTATTTTTTACTTTGGGGTGTAACTTAAACTAAACCTTCCTATTCTATCTTTGCCTCACCTAGTCATATAGTCTGAGCTACAGATGAGGACCATTTAATGCTTCATTTGATCTTAATTAACTTCAGTGGGGCCTGTTTAAGTGGGCCATCCTCTGCCATCTTCTGCAGTGTTATTTCGCTCAGCTAGAATGAAGCAGCTCTTTAAACTTACCAGGGTGTGATGACCTCAGTGAGTCGAGCATTGTTAGCATTCTGTAAAAAGCTATTTTTGAAACATGCTATTTAGAAGTTATTTTCTTTGTTGCAAAAGAAATTTTACAAGAAAATGGCCTTTGTTTCCAATGAGTTCATCTATAGTGGCTGGTAGGACATGCATTTTCTTTGGCATGCCACACCAAGAGTAACTTGGTATTTTGGGGGAGGGTTGGTCCTGAGTAGGGTGGATATGAGGCAGTATTGAGCATTGCTGGGAGAAAGTGGAAGAAGCCCTGACTATAGCTGAGTTAGCAGAACATACCCTTACTTTCAACAGAATGTTTGGTTTCCCTATAGGTTTTGGAGTGAAATCTTAAAAACTAAAGCCTTATCAAGATTTAGAAGAGATTTGTTATTGGCAGGCTGTGTGGCTGCCCTCTTTGTGTGTAGGTGTATGTTTTGATGATTTTTGTAACTGTCCTTCCATAGGAGAAACCTACACCTACGACTGGCAGCTGATTACTCATCCTAAAGACTACAGTGGAGAAATGGAAGGGAAACATTCCCAGATCCTCAAACTATCCAAGGTGAATTTGTATCCTGTCAATTGCAGGACCGTTAAAACAGTTTATAATATAGAATTTTTTTCTATTAACACTTAAGTCGGAAATAATGTTTCAGAAATGAATCCTTCAAAAATCTTGACTGGCTGACATCCAGTATTTTTAGTATGTGATTCTCAAATTTTCATTTATGATGAAAAGACTATATAAGCATGGTGGTGATAGCTTTTGAGTGCAAATATATGCTCAATTGATTTTAAGGATATCATAAGAATTTTAGAACTTGGGAAATAAAATAAGCTATTTGTGGCTATTTGTATAAATTGGCTCATTTTTTAAAGTCTCACTGTAGTTAGTAAGAGCCATAAAATTTACATATTCTTTAGTCAAGTAATTAACTTCTTCCTTCCTTACTCATTCCCTTCTTTCTTTTCTTCCTTCCTTAACAACTGTTTATTGTATACAAGTTATGTGGCAGGCATTGTTACCAGTGAGTTAATTTACCAGAGATACTGACTGAAAACAAGTAATTATAACATGGGATTCACTGGGTCAGTGCAGAGGATGTTGAAACCCTGGAAAGCCAAAGTATATTTTTTAGAGTTTGTCTAGTTGGGTCATGAAAGGTTACTAACTTAACTGGATAAAGGATAGAGTGATAATACTATAAGCAGGGGAGGTAATATGTCCACTGGGACAAATATTAGACAGGAAATGTGGGAAAAAGAATTATATGTGGTTCAGCCTTACTAGACCCTGTGGTATGAAAAGAGCAGTGGCACAAGTAAGTTGGGGAGATACAGAGGCCAGAGTGCACAGAGCCTTTGTAAGGACTTTGAATCTTGTCCAGAGGGAACATGGAGCCTTTGAAAGGTTTCAGGCAAGAGAAAGACATGTTCATATTTTCAGTTTAGAAAGATCACCCTGACCACAGATCGGAGATAAGACTCAAACCAGGGAGACCATTGAGGAATCTGTTGACAAATGTAGGTGTGAAATGATAATAGCTGAGTAAAAAAAAACCTAAATAAATAAAAATTTAAAACCACGTATTGAGCTCATACCGTATGCTAGAAACAGTACTTTTATGCAGTTATTTTAATATTCATAACACCCCCAAGATGTAGATATTAATATATGTTTTATAAATCATAAAATGAAAAATTGGAAAAACAAAGTGGTTTGGTCAAAGTTTACAAAACTATTAAATGGTACTTTTGAACAGGAACTTTCTGTCTCTAAAGCCCTCCTCCAATGCCTTTAACAACTGTGCTATGATGAATGGTTAAAAACTAAGGTGATGGCAGTGTGAATGGAGAAGTGATTGGATTAGAGAAATATTATGAGGTTGACTTGATGATAAGATTTGATGATCAGTTAATTGGGTGAAGGTGTTGAAGAGAAGTCTAGGTTAATTCTAGCCTTTGGCTTAGGCATGTTGGTGGATATTTGTGTGAATGGGGTGATATTCACTGAAATGAGCACAGAAGGAGGAACGGGTTTAGAGGAGATTTGAAGATGATTAATTCATTTTTGAACAGAGCGAGTTTGAGATGCCTGTGAAACATTTGAGTGCAGGTGTCCAATAAAGGGTTGGAGATCTGGGCTAAAGAGATAAATTTACACACCAGCTTCAAATAGAGACAGTTGAAGCCATGGTAATAGATAAGATCATCCAGAGAGTGTAGAATGAAGAAATAAATGGTCTGTGATTGGAATGTTGGGGAACACTGTCATTAAGAGAAAGAGGAAATTGAAGAAAATGAGGAATGGGCAGGGAAGTGAAAGCCAAGGAAGGGAGAGCATTACAAAGAAAGAAGGAAGTGGTCAAAAATGCTATATGCACTCAGTTAGCATTTACCCAAAGAAGGTAATTCAAAAGAAAGAAAACCTATTTGCCCAAAGGATGTCATAATAATCTACTCTAATAAAAGAGTAATATGGAAATTAACCATCTCTCCAGGACACCTAAAGCCATGCCCACCAGCCAAGCCACGCTCACCAGCCAATCAGAGGGCTATATGCAAATGAACCCGGCCAAGATGGAGGCCGGCAGCCATGGAGCCAGCAGTGGCCGGGGCCGAGTGGGCAGCAGCGGGGGTGGGGCAGGCTGACCTAGCTGTCTGTCCACATGAGCTGCACAGGGGGTCCTGACCACTCTGTGACAGGCACCTGTGAGCTGAGGGGCACCTGGTGCCACAGTTTCCCTCTACTCCTGCTCACCACCACTAAGATGTGCGTTAGCGATCTGGGAGGGGCCCTGGCTGGGTTGGAGATGGGCACCCCGTGGACTCCAGAGCTCTGCTCCTGCTGCAGCAGCAAGGACACATGGGGGTGGGCTCTCCGGGAAGGACGGGGTGGCCATGGATGACTGCAGGGTGGTGCTGGGTGGGGCGGGTTGGGTCAGAGAACCTGGGAGAGCCCACGCCTGCTGCTGCAGACTTGCTGGCCTATCCCTCCTTGCTCCCAGGAACCTTGCACAAGCCGCAGGCCCAGGCCCCACGTGTTTTGGGTGCAGGCCGGGGAGGGGCAGGAATAGGTGTTTGGCCCAGGAGACCTTTCAGTGACTCCCTAAGCACCTCTGTCCTCTTCACCGGGCCTGACCCGCCTCCTCCCCGCTTCCTGAAACTGGGGAGGACTGTGCCCAAGGAAAAAGGCATTCCTGGGAGCAAAGTGGGAGTCAGGCCGATGGAGGATGCATCTGTCCCCCACGTATTTCATGGGGGAGGGGTTGAGGCCATGGTGATCAGAGCAGAAGGCGCCCCTGCACCCTCTGTGCCCTCCACCGAGAGTCCCCTGCCCTGAGGCCTCTTCCACAGCCTCTGCATGACTGGACCCTCGTTCCCCTTCTAACCCAGACCACGCAGGGCAGCCACTGAGCACGTGTGCAGCCCACATGAGAGGGACAGAGAGGATGGGAGGGGTGTGTGTGTGTCTGCGCACATGAGAGACACAGAGAACATGGGAGGTGTGTGTGTGCACATGAGAGACACAACATGGGAGGGGTGTGTATGTGTGTGCACATGAGAGACAGAGTATGGGAGGGGTATGGGGGGTGTGCATGTGCTTTCCAGGCAAAAGCAAGCAGGAAGCACGTGAGAATATCTCTGTGTGTTACATTCTACTGTGACCCTTTTAAATAAATGACATAGTTAAAACAAAGCCCATTTAGCTTTTATGCCTGTGATTCGTGGTGTCCATTCCAGTTAATTACAGTGATTTAAAAACATCTGCGGGAGCAGGGCAGGCAGCGGCGGCAGGGGCAGGGTGAGCTTAGCCAGCCTGCAAACTGCCATCAGCCCCTCACCCAGGCTGGCCAGGCACGCCAGCAGGTGGACATCCCCTGAGGGGTCCCAGACTGCGAGAGGGCACAGGCCGGGCTGAAGGGATTCCCCCCCCCTCCCCAGTGCACAAATTTTTCTAATCTTCTAATCTAATAAAAGAGTAATATGCAAATTAAGCATCACTCTGAGACACCTAAGCCACGCCAGTCAGAGCGATTATATGCAAATTAACCCAGCCAAGATGACGGTTAATTTGTATACACAGGCACAGAGCAAAGACTGAAGACAGCCTAGAAGGAAGCCAAGTGCTGCAGAAAGGAGCCAAGTGGCAGAGTAGGGAGGGAGGGAGGCAGCAGAGATGGGAGGGAGCAAAGTGGCTGAGAAGGGAGGGAGCCGAGGCAGCAGAGATGGGAGGGAGCAAGGCAGCGAAGAAGGGAGCAAAGCCTGCCTTGGTGGGCTTCACTCCCTTCTCTGCTTCCCTCCGGCTCAGGAAGCCCTATTCTTGCAGGAATCTTCCTGCAATGGGCCTCTAGTCCTATATAATAAGAGAGGAATATGCTAATTAGCCATTACACCCTGAGGTATAATGACCAATCATGTCACAACGACATCCAGGATCAGCAGGAGGGTGGACCAGCAAGGTACAAGTGGTCTGTGTAGAGCTACAGGAGGGGGGCAGGGCAGCAAGCTATGAGGGGGAGAGGGGGAAGGGGCCGGGGGCAGTGGGCAGAGAGCTACAGGAGGGCGGTAGAAACCTACTGGTGCACAGATTCGTGTGCAGGGCTACTAGTAGGTTATAACAGTAAAAATTTGGAAACAATTCAAATAGCCAGCAATGTGGAATGCTTATGTGAATTATGGCACACTTATTCATATACTTCTTTGCAGCCATTGAAGTGACTATTAAAAGGACTATTGTAATGGGAAAAGTGTTCATGCTAAATGAATGGAAGAAAGAACAATAAAAAGTTAGATTCACACTTTGACTTTTAGCTAGACTGAATACCATTGACCTACAGGCTCCTTGAAGACCAGGAATCTTATTTATCTCCAAATCCCAGGCCTAGGACAATAACTAGTACATAATTTGTTCTCAGTAAATGTTTGTTGAATTGGATGAACTGTTTAAAACTATTGTTTTGTGTGGTTAAGGATTGGGAGGAAATAAAATATAGGATTAATTTATGTGTTAAGACAGTGGGATTTTGGGTGATTATTTTTTCTTTTATATTATGTTTATACAGTTAGCGAAAGTCAGTAGGGAAATATAGATATTTGGGAGCTATTTGGTATTTTTACAAAATGTTTTTCTTTGCAGAGATGATTGTTTTAATTTCATAATGCTGAGAAATAGGATGGTAGGGCCCTTAATGTTTTTCTTAAAAGAAAATGGGAGTACACAGATATTGAAATCCCTTCTGTTGTTCCAGAGTCAGCTAGTAATAAGATTCACATTAAAAGCTATGGTTTTTTAGTTTATAATTCTTTGTTTCATCTCTTTGGTTAGTTTACTTTCTCCATTTTGAAAACAGTGCAAGAAGAGAGTGCAAGAATCACCAGGGGAAAGTTCATATATGTGTGATTTTAAGTATAATTGCTCCTCTTTATGGTTGACGATAAGATTTTCTGTCCTTTTTGCAGCTCACTCAAGGCCTATATGAATTCAAAGTGATTGTAGATGGTCATAATTCCCATGGGGAAGGCTGCGTGAATGTGACAGTAAAGCCAGGTATGTTTCTCAGCCCTGACTGTGCTTCCATTGCTCCCTCTGAGGATTTCCAAGGAGAGGAAGATTTTATTTTAGGGGTTTTTAATTTCCATTCTTTTTAAAAAAAAATACGTTTATTGGGCAGTTCCTAATTCAATGTAGTAAAAGGTATAGGGTGGTAAAGTACATACTTTTGGTTTTAGTTGGAACACTTCGCTGGTCAGGGAAATGTTAGCCACATGACCTACAGTGCAGTATGGCACTGAGCAATAGCCTGTCTGCCTGAGAACTACTTCTCCAGTGGGTCATGCTGAGAGAGAACCATGTGTGGTAATTAAGAGATACAAGAAGGCCAGGAGCCTAGGAAAAGTATGTAGGAGAACCAGCCAAGTCACTGGCCCTTTCTGATTTCTTTCCAAAAATGTGGGTCTTTGTACACAGTCTTCCTCACAGAATCCCTGCCATTTCTCCTTCATGTTGGACACCAAATTCCATTATTATTTGTAAGTGATCAGTAGATTAGTGTGATAGCAAGGTATCTTGTTTTGCATTTTCAGAGATGTTTGGGGGGAATTGGCAAAGTGGTCCAGACATTGGACCATTGGCATAAATTCTTCTTTTTAAAAAAATATATTTTATTGGTTTTTTACAGAGAGGAAGAAAGAGGGTTAGAGAGTTAGAAACATCGATGAGAGAGAAACATCAATCAGCTGCCTCCTGCATACTTCCTACTGAGAATGTGCCCGCAACCAAGGTACATGCCCTTGACTGGAATCGAACCTGGGACCCTTGAGTCCGCAGGCTGATGCTCCAGCCACTGAGCCAAACCGGTTAGGGCTGGCACAGATTCTTAATACTGTTCTCTGTCTTTGTTAGTAATAGATTTTCTTTTAATTCCTTTTATAGCCAAGGTAATACTTTCTCTTTCTTAAAAATGTATTTAGCATAAGACCATTTGTTCATTTCTCAATGAAAAGGCCACTGGGCTCCCAGGCTTCAGGTGGACTAGAGTGAGTGGTTTGTGACCTTTCCAACACTTCGGCCTAGTCAGCTCCCACATAGTCAGCTCCCAGGTGGTTGAGAAATTACTCTTTTCAGCACAGTTGTGGCAAGGGATAGTTGGCTTTCCAACGCCTTTATTGCACACATTTTATTTGTTGTCCACCTCTAGCTTGCCTGAAAGCAGTCACATGCTACTTTAGTACTTTTCACAAACTAGATAGCACATGAGCATTGAAAGAATGCATAGGGTGTGGTCTTAGGAAAAGTCAGGCTTGCAAGAGGCTTAAACACTCCTAGGTGTCTAATGTTAGAATGCCAACCTTGTCACTTACATGTTTGACGACGCTTCAGATGCATATTAGGTATTGGAAACATTTATAATCCACCCAGAGGTGGCCTGCTCTTATAATTTACAAACCCCCTCTTTTAATTTCTTTTGGGTCATTTTCTTGCAGAGCCCCGTAAAAATCAGCCTCCTGTTGCCATTGTGTCACCACAGTTCCAGGAGATTTCTCTGCCAACCACTTCTACAGTCATTGATGGCAGCCGTGAGTATTTACTGGGCATGATGCTTTAGAACAGCATTCACTGGGTACTCTGGTGGAAGATTTGGACCAGCATTCTGCTTAGGCTTCTTGACCACATTATGGGAAGACCAACCATCTGAAGCAACTGATTAGGAACTAAAAACCAGACAGACCCTATTTAAAACCCCCATGTGGCTTGTTTGAAGTAACATTTCTATTCTGAGATGGTAAGAAGGTGGGATTATGCATGCATTTAGCATTATTTTAGTTGTAACTTTCTGGTTTTCAAATTTTCTTAGATGGAGTTGCCATTCTCAGTTATGGAAACAAAACTCTTTCCTATCATGGCAAGATGAGTAACTGAGAGTCTTAACTGAGAAGCTCTCATCCAGCCATCACTGCCTAACAAGATTGTCAGCCTTCTCCCGGAGAGATTCACAGGATGTGCTCCATAATCCTGCTTGGCTCACTAACATTGCCTCTTCAGAGGACAGGAGAGGATCTCTGGGTCTTTGCCATTGATTCTGGCCATGTCTGTGTAGGAGGTTTCAGGCCTATCATCTCACCAATATTTGCTTGGCTTTTCTTGAGACCCATTAAGGTCCTGTTACCCTGACTATCTTGGCAGAGTTTTTGGCAGAGGTGGCCACTGCTTTAGCAGAGGAATCTCTAGCAGTGTTAGACGTTTCATGTAGATAGTTCTGACAAGAGGAGGCTAGAAGAATCGTAGGCCAAGAGGTAAGAGACAGGACAGGAAGAGGCACTTGTGAGAATGGTAGAAAGGTTCATATAGTACCATTTCATTTTATATTTTTGAATAGGTCAAAGTTAAATAATATGTAAAGGTACAGGGCAAAAAGAATCTCTACCATCCCTGTCTCCCAACTATCCAGTTTTTCTGCAGACAAGCAATGGTATTATTTTATATATCTTTCCAAAGATATTTTATGCATAGATAAGAAGATACATAAACAGTCTTTATGATAAAACTGTATGTACACTGTTATGTACAATGTCTGTTTCTAAATATTGGATAATTTTTCTGAGTCAATATGTGAAATACTTTATTCTTTTTTTCTTTTAATGATTACATAGCCTTCCATTATATGGATGTACAATTTCACTATTTGAATATATACTTGTTTTCAGTCAATCTCTATTGATGACCATTTTGATTATTTCTGGTCTTTCACTATTACAAATAATGTTACTGTGAATAATCTTATAAGTATGATGATGAACACATATGTAAGGATATCTGTAGGATAAATTCCTATAAGAGGAATTGCAAGGAAAATGGTAAATTTTGCCAAATTGCTCTTTATAGTGGTTGTATCAATTTATGATTCCACCATGACTTAAGAAATTTCCTCTTTCTCCACACCTTTACCCATTTATGTGTCATGAAGCTTTGGTATTTACCAATCTGATAGGTTTAAAAACGCTATCTCAAGTGAAATTTAAATTTGTGTTTCTTTTAAGCGAGGTTGAGTATCATTTTATGCATTTAAGAATTTTTTATTTTCCTTTTCTCATTCAGTAACTTTTTAACCAGAGTTGCCTGTGTTGGAGTCCTTGGAAAACTATGCAGTGTAATAGTCATAGAGAGGCAGAATGACTCAATATTCATAGGGAAGAAATAGCCTATCTGGAGAGATAGCCTATAAGTTCATGAAGTTTTCCTTAGCCTCAAATCTCTATAGGTAGTTGCCCTGGTTTATGTAAACTGAATAAGTGCTGAGACCAGGCGCTCTCATGTTGTAACTGATATTTCTTTATGATCAAGAAAGCACTGATGATGATAAAATCGTCAGGTACCATTGGGAAGAACTAAAGGGACCTCTGAGAGAAGAGAAGATTTCTGAAGATACAGCCATATTAAAACTAAGTAAGCTCGTCCCTGGGAACTACACTTTCAGGTAAATTTAGGATCCTTCAAGTTTACCATTGGCCTTTATTTTCCTTATGGGTTCTTCATTCTTATAGGAGTAACTCTGACAGATACCAATTTAATTGTAGAGTGGTTAAAAATACATCCTGTGGTTCCATTGGTTCTTTGAGCCCTAAAGTAATTGTGGTCATAACACAAATAACTTTTTAGGGCAAAGCTTTTGCATAATAGATTAGGATCCACCACAGTTAGTCCTATTCAAAGTCTTATCTGGCAGTTCTCCAGACATTTTTAGGATTTCTGTCATTAAGTGAAAGGACCCATCTTTCTTTGCCTTTTCTCAGGAATAATCTAGCATGAACCTGCTGCCATCTTGTCTCTTCCCTATGTCTCAAACCCTTTACTTTTTAAAAATACATTTTTTAATTGATTTCAGAGAGGAAGAGCAAGGGAGATGAAACATCAGTGATGTGAGAGGATCACTGATGGACTGCCTCCTGCAGGCCCCCCACTGGGGATGGAGCCGTGACCTCCTGGTTCATAGGTCGATACTTTTGACACTTTTTGTGGTTTATTTAAATGTGAATTGTAGGATCTTTCTCTATTAGGGCTTTTTGGAGAATTTTATTCAAAGATAGTCTTTTTGGGAACTAGTGTCAACATTCTAGAATATGATTAATAAGGGTGTGAGGCTGGCTAGAATATGATTAATAAGCGTATAAGCAATCCTCCTTATATTTGCACAATTCCTTGTATGTTACAAAGTACTGTATCATCCAGATACCATATGTACATGATACTGTCCTCATTTTATATCTGAGAAAAATGAGGCTCAGTATATTTACTAAACTGCACTGAATTGCAGATTTTCTAACCCCCATGTCAGGGCTCATTCTACCCTGTTCCTTGATTTGACCCATATGTATTTTGTTTGCTTCCTAGAATGCTCTTCTCAGTCTGTTGGAGTTCTGCCTATCCTTAGGGACCTACAGTTTTCTGTGAGGCTCTCGTAGATCCCTCCAGAGAAGAGAGAAGGTTGCACTCAGTGCCCTTATGTGGCGCCTACCACAGTGCAACAGCTTATTCTTGGGTGTTTGTGTTCCCCACCAGTTCTTGTATTAATCAAGTTTTAGACACTACCAAAGACACAGTGATGAATGTCACAGCACAACACCTACCATATAAATACATATGCAGGTTCTGACTTAGCAGCACTGTCACTGACTCAAAACTTCAGGAGAATGAAAGGTAGTTGCCATTTAACAAGGTTGAAGTCTTTTCTTTGGCTTAAAATGGAAAAGTGAATTGATTTTTTCTTAGATTTCTAATATAGGAATTTTAACATTTATGGGATTTAACCTAGGCTAGGTTGATGTTTTGAAAAATAACTACTGGTTTTTGAACATTTACTATGTGTTTAGTACTGTTCTGAGCTCTTTGCAAGCAGAAGGCCATTTAAACCTTATAACAAATATTATAATTACTCTTATTTTATAGATTAGGAAATTTAGGTACCAAGAGGTTAAGTAACTTGCCAAAAGCAGTCTGAGCTTTTAACCAAGGTTAAAAACAGTGTTTCAGATGGATAGGGTATTAGGAATCTATTCTTTTTTTCTAAGCCTCAATCTATGAACTTACAGGATTGAGCTCAGTCTATGAACTGACGTGGTTGAGTTTGATCAGCATTATGGTCCAATCTGATTCCACTCATTTTTTCTGTACCGTACTTTACGTGGCAGTACATGGCAGTATCCTTTTCCCCAGCCCTGCGGTCAGGTGCTATTTGTTTCCAGAATTCTTGCATGTAAGCCAGGGACCGAGGTGAAAGTCAGTAATGGGCAGCTTCTATTTTGCCACCTATCTATAACTTGCTTTTATTCTGAAACTAGAGGCCCGGTGCACAAAAATTTGTGCACTCAGCAGGGGGTCCCTCAGCCTGGCCTGTGCCTTCTCACAATCCGGGACCCCTCAGGGGACATCCACCTGCTGGCTTAGGTCCACTCCCTGGGGGGATCAGGCCTAAGCTGGCAATCAGACATCCCTCTGGCAGCCTGAGAGCCCTCGGGGGGATGTCCACTTGCCAGCGGGGAGCAGGCCTAAGCTGCAGTTGGACATCCTTAGCTCTGCTGAGGAGGCAGGAGAGGCTCCTGCCACCAGTGCTGTGCTGGCAGCCCCCAGCCTGGCTTGTGGCTGAGCAGAGCTCCCCCTGTGGGAGCGCACTGACCACCAGGCGGCAGCTTCTGCATTGAGCATCTGCCTCTGGTGGTCAGTGTGTGTCATAGTGACCAGTCATTCCCAGTGGTTCTGCTGTTAGGGTCAATTTGCATATTACCCTTTTGTTATATAGGATAGAGGCCTGGTGCATGGATGGGGGCGAGCTGGTTTGCCCTGAAGGGTGTCCCAGATCAGGGTGGGGGGACCCGCTGGGGTACTTGGCCAGCCTGGGTGAGGGGCTGATAGCTGTTTTTAGGCTGGGCAAGCCCCCCAGCGGGGACCTTCACCCCATGGGGGTGTGGCTAGCCTGGGTGAGGGGCTGAGGGCTGTTTTCAGGCTGGCCACACCCCTTCAGGGTGGGGGTCCCTACTGGGGAGCCTGGGCATCCTGTGTGAGGGGCTGATGGCCATTTTCAGGCTGGCCATGCCCCCCCCCCCCCCCCCCCAGTGATCCAATTGAAACTTTGTAGCCTTAAGTGGAGCCCAGGTCTGGCTGGAAGCAGGTATCTGGGATTTATTTATCTTCTATAATTGAAACTTTATAGCCTTAAGTAGAGCCCAGGGCCAGCCAGGGCAGGTGGGAAGCTTGGCTTTCTCCATTGCCGGGGACAACCCAAGCCTGCTGCTCGCTCCAGCTTCATGGCTGCAGCCATCTTAGTTGAGTTAATTTGCATACTCACTCCTGATTGGCTAGTGATGGAGTGATGGTTAATTTGCATGTTTCTCTTTTATTGTAAATAGGAGACAAATACTATATGTAAAAAACTGAAAACTATAGGAAAAAGAAGGAAACTTCTGTGGATTTTTCTTCTGATGTTTGTTGATTTGCATGTTTACTAGTATGTGTCTGATGTTTTTGTACTCTTTCTCAAGGCTGTAATACCAAAAATCCCCTTCAGACCTTAGGAAAAGGTGAGGCTGTGGGGAAAAAAACCCCACAGATGCCTGGCTCTGTCTGTGGCTGCTGGTGAGATATAAACAAATGACATGTCTTTTTTATGCTTTTTATCTTTCCATCAGCAAAACGGATGGAGCTCAAACCTCCTTGCTGGCTTATGCTCACATTTTGAGGTGGTAAGAGTAGCTTTAGGCTGTTCAGCTAGAAGGCGTCATTTTGGTAAATGCCCTGTTCTTATAAATGAACATTATTTTTCTCTTTCACATCCTGTTGCACACTGGCATGAACTGTGAGACTATTGCATAGGATAATTCATTTTCATCTCAGGTTCCTGTCTTACCACAGCCAGCTCTCTTGTTGCATTCCAGAGGCAGTCTGCTCAGGATGTCCATTCCTGTGAGTGTACATAGCCGAAAAGGATGGTGGAGAGGAGAGCCTATTGTAGTCAGAGCACTAGTTAATGTAGTGTCTCTGTACCCCATAGAAATAGGGACCAGGGACTCTCTCTTAAGACTTGGTTTCTAGGCTTGGGAGTCAGAGAATTGAGCTTGCATCTTGGCTCAGAATGGGGTGCTGGGCAGGTTACTTAGCCTCTCTAAGCCACTTGTAAATTGAGATTGATAATTGCTGTAAGGGCTAGATCAGACAATGCTTGTACCAGTCCTAGCACACAGATGCATGCAGGCAGCAGAGCAAAACAGCGCTGGAGACATACTGCCTGGACTCAGGTCTTAACTCCACTACTTTCAAGCTTGGGCGAGTCACTTGACCTCTCTATGCCTTAGACCCTCATATGTGTAAGGAGTAAAATGAAGATAGTACTTTATAGAGCTGTTGTTTATTGAGTTCTAAACCACTTGGAACAGTGCCTGCTACACAGTGAACCCTCAGTCAGTGTTAGCTTCTAGTATTACTCTACCTTTTTAAGAACTGGTTACTAACTAGTAACCTTTCCACTTTGGTATTTCTTATTCTTGATTTTCAGTCCTCTTACGTTTCTTCTTCTTTACTGAAAACCATCCCTGATTGCACTTCTCTCTCTGCCCTGATAGTTTGACTGTAGTAGACTCAGATGGAGCTACCAACTCGACCACTGCAAGCCTGACAGTGAACAAAGCTGTGGATTACCCCCCTGTGGCCAACGCAGGCCCCAACCAAGTGATCACCCTGCCCCAAAACTCCATTACGCTCTTTGGGAACCAGAGCACTGATGACCATGGCATCACCAGCTATGAGTGGTCACTCAGCCCCAGCAGCAAAGGGAAAGTGGTGGAGATGCAGGTAGGAGGGAAGAGTTTCTGTCTTTTCTTGCCCAGGGGAATTGGAGCTACCTGACTGGTTCACCCATCCAAGGCTTCTTTTTGCTGCATTTTAATTACCAAAGTCAGGTTGTGCATAGAATATTTGAAATTTTTTTAAAATCCAGAAAGTTTAAGGAGCCTTTAATTAACATACTATCAAAAACCTGTATCTTAAATGTTTAGTATCAGGGGAAAAGACTGGATGAGAAATGGTAGCTGCTCTAGGATGATTCCAGAGAGTCAAACTATTCAGAAGCTGCATGGGTGTGAATCTTACAAATTGGAGTAGATTGCCCAACTAGGTGGTAAGCTCTTCTCTGCAGATATTTAATAAGAGACTAGATCTGTCACCACATAGGTAACATAAGTAAGTAAAGAAAACTGGATGGGGCTGTGGTGAACCAGAGGACTTAATCCCTAACTAAAGGGGCCAGCTGCTTCTCAGGCCCAGCTGGCTGTGACCAGATGGAAGTATGGTCCCATTATTATCAGGAAAACAGAAATATAGACCTTTATGTGAAAGTTTACAACTTTTAAGACATATAGATCAAACAAACTGTCTGCAAGAGGCTGTCAGGTTTTCCCACTGTAATAAAGTTCCTGCATTGGAGTTTGGCCAGTTATATGTAATGTTCTTTGTGACACTCAGGAGTCTGTGTTTCTAGATTTAGCATGACTTAAAGCTCACGTTTCACCTGGGTTTAGTTTAAGTATTGTGTTGGGTTTCTCTGCTGCTGTAGAATCTGCAAAAATCTGTAAGGGGACAGCATAGCGTAATATAGCATCTGGAATTGCTGCCATGTTTTACTGAGTGCTTCATTGGGATCACTGTGTAGTCTTCGTAGGAAGAACACTTTTAAAAATTGTGTTATTATATATTCACTAGAGGCCCAGTGCACGAAATTCGTGCATGGAGGCAGGGGTGTCCCTCGGCCCGGCTTCCACCCTCTCCAATCTGGGACCCTTGGGAGATGTTCTAAACCGGCAGTCAGACATCCCTCTCACAATCCGGGACTGCTGGCTCCTAACTGCTCGCCTGCCTGTCTGCCTGATTGCCCCTAACCACTTCTGCCTCCCAGCCTGATTGCCCCCTAACCACTTCCCTGCTGGGCTGATTGATGCCTAACTGCTCCCCTGCCAGCCCGATCGCTCCCAACTGCCCTCCCTGCAGGCCTGGTCCCCCACAACTGTCCTCCCCTGCTGGCCTGGTTGCCCCCAACTGCCCTCCCCTGCTGGCCTGATCTTACCCCAAACTGCCCTCCTCCCAGCCTGGTCACTCCCAACCGCACCCCCCCCACCCCCCAGTTGGCCTGGTCGCCCCACACATCCTACTATTCAGTCATTTGGTTGTCCCTCACTAACCCACTGCTGGCCTGGTGTTTAGTCATTACTGTTACTATGATGGCATCCTGGACAATTTGCATATTCCTCTATTATTAATATAGATGGTCTTCTTTCTGCCTTGAGTCTTAGAGGCTGATATGGGTTATCTTTGTACATTTCCCTATACTTGCCTCCCTTGTGAGAACTCTGATTTTATTTGAAACTGCTGATGTATCAGGGAGGGTTGTTCCCTTTAGGGGGAAAACTTTTTAACCACATGTCCCACAGCGTCTGATCCAGCATTCACTAATTTTGCTGAATTCTAGGAGGTAGTAGCCTAGTACCAAATAGGTTTAGAAAACTTGGTAAGTCTCTTAGACCGAGCAGGACTTAATGTATGATGTTATGATTCTGGGAGGCTACTTTTCCACGGTCTGTATTTCTGTATCCAGGGTGTTAGAACACCAATCCTGCAGCTCTCTGCCATGCAAGAAGGAGACTACACTTACCAGCTAACAGTGACTGACACTATAGGACAGCAGGCCACTGCTCAAGTGACTGTTATTGTGCAGCCTGGTAAGTTCCAACCTTGAGGTACAGGCTCTTCTATTGGCTGGTCCCTTTAACCTTGGGGAGAAGAGGATTTGGGGTCTGAGAGGTATGAGGGAGCAGTAGGAGGCACCCACAGAGCCCCTGACAGCTTCTATTGTCCTAGTAACTTCTGTTGTTCATTCCCCTAACTAGAGAGAAGAGTACTTCACAGCCTCAGCTTATCCCTTGCCCTGGGCTAGTTAATGTGCCTTCAAGGGTACATAAAAGGTTGAGTCCCTGCCATCCCAAATCCTATCATGTGTCTTTTAAGGACCAGCTTCAAGCCTACTTCCTTAAGAAAGCCCTGTTATATCACTCAGACCCTTTCTTTTGAACTCCTAGAGCATTTTATTTCCCATTTAGCATGGCATTGTAACTTCAGTAAGTTCTGCACGCTCTTTCAGAGTGTTCTATGTTTCAGTCTTCTATTCTGCATTGTGAGTTTCCTGATCAAATCCCAGTACATATCTGTCCCACATTCTCTGGGCAGAGAGGCAGAGTCCTCATGGCTTCCAGAATATATGTCCCAATGGATCTTCTTCTTTCCCAGCTGGACTGCCTGCTTTTGACCTGTCTTATGATTCTGTCTTCTAGAAAACAACAAGCCACCACGGGCAGATGCAGGCCCAGATAAAGAGCTGACCCTTCCCATGGATAGCACAACCTTGGATGGTAGCAAAAGCTCAGATGATCAGAAAATTATCTCATATCTCTGGGAAAAAACACAGTGAGTATTGACACAAAGCCTTACTTATACAAAGGCTCCAGACATTTGCAGAGCAAGGTTTTACTTATTTTTTTAGTGTACTTGCTGTGCCCTGACCTGGTGGCTCAATTGGTTGTGGCATCACCCCATACACCAAAAGGTTGCAGATTTGATCCCTATTTGGGGCATGAATAAGAGGTAACTGGTCCATGTTTCTCTCCCTCTCCCTCCCTTCTTCAGTCTCTAAAAATCAATAGAAATAAACAAATTTAAAAATTAATACATTCTCAGGCAAGGATTAAAAAAAATTTTTTTAAAGTGCTTACTTGCTCTTGTTGGATTATTCAAGGGGGCTGTGACTGAGAAAGAAAGGTTTGCAATGCCAAACTTCAATGCTAAGAAAATTATCCTCCTATATAATAAAGAGGGAATATGCAAATTGACTGTCACTCCACCACACAGATGGCTGCACCCACAACTGAGGCTGAGTTCCCATAACAAGCCTGAAGGAGCAATCAGGGACCTGAGGCTGCGCCCTCCCCCTCCTCCGTGGGACTTGACAGGGGACCTCAGGTTCGCCCCCTGCCCTGGTGCCAGGCCAAGGGACCTCAGGCCACGCCCCCCGCCCTGGCACCAGGCCAGGGGACCTGAGGCCATGCCCCACACCCTGGCGGGGCTTAATCTTAACAGAGGACCTCAAGGTGTCCCCCCCCTCCTTACCCCCACCCCCACCCAAGTGCTGGGCTGGGGGACCTCAGGCCACACCCCCCACCCTGGCACCAGGCCCAGGGACCTGAGGCCATGACCTCACCCCAGTGCCGGGCTGAGGGACCTGAGGCTGCGCCTCCCTGCCTGGCGGGGCTTGACAGGAGACCTCAGGCCAAACCCCCCACCCCAGTGCCAGGCTGGGGGATCACAGGCTGTTCCCCCCGCCCAGCGGGACTTGACAGGGGACCTCAGGCCACGTCCCTCACCCCGGCCCGGGCTGGGGGACCTGAGGCCGCACCCCTCCCACCCTGGCGCCAGGCCAGGGGACCTGAGGTCGCACCCCCCCACCTGGCGGGGCTTCACAAGGGGTAGGACTGGCCGGGTCTGGATCTAACCCAATGGGGGGGGGGGTCTGGCCAAGTCTGGGTCTAGCCCAATGAGGGGGGCCAGCCAGGTCTAGGTCTCGCATGATTTTGAGGTGCTTGTGGGTGGGTGAGGACTTGACTCTGGGTCCTGTGGTGCACCCCAGACTCTGACAGGAGGAAGATTTTCATATACATTTTACTAATTTTCTTTCATCCTATTATAGAGAAAGGGCAAATAGCAATATTAAAATATTTCCTCTAATTAATCTCCTTTTAATGTTCACGAATTTCGTGCACTGAGCCACTAGTATAAGATAATTTTTGTAAGAAATAAAGAATGCTTACCATTAGCTAGTCCCCAGGTAGTATTTTGCAGTCCTGGTGCTTTTACAGGTGTAATCCATCTGCTGAAATGCATAGTTTAATTACTCTTGAGAGGCAGGATGGAAGGGGTAATGGAGCAGAAAAATATTGTTGCTCAAAATTAACTGGGTAAGGCTGGCAGTGGGATGGGGCAGAGCAGCTATCAAGGAAAACTGAAAATTCATCTACAAAATGAAAGCATTGCTCTATTACTATCTCCTTGAAGACCACACTTACCAACTACATTAACCAGAGGTGAAAGGCAGCTACCAAATAATACTAATTAAAATGGAATCACCTAATTGAGCCATTCCTGGCTCTCACAGTTTCTTTCAGCTCCTTTCAACCATAACAACTGGAATTCAAAAGTAGGGAAAGAATTCCAAGGAAGAGTTAAAAGTTAAAAAGGAGTTAAATTTCTGTTTCCAAAGGTAGCAATCATAGAATAGATTGGGTGTTTTGTTTTCGTTTTTGGTAAGGGGCGTAAGAGGTGGATGGGAAAGGGCTGTAATTGGACTACAGAAACTACTTAACTTACTATTGGGGAGTTGGATTCTATAATTTTTTTTTCTTAGCTCTTGTTTCTGTCTTTTGGAGAACTTAATCTTTCTTCAGCCCCATCTGTTTTAAATATAAGTATTGAAAATACTAGTGATGAATCTTTTGGTTGAGTTTTATTAGTGTTTACAGCAGAAATAATGCTTATTAGCAAGCTTCATTGGGGAGGATCTGTTTCAGGAGGGGCTATTAGAGTCAGAGTTCATACATTTAAATAGCAAAACAAAACAGAAAAGTCTACAGATTTCTCTGGTTGTCCTGAATTTTTAAGGAAAGCTCTGGGGCGTTTTGACCCTTGGGCAGAAGACTCAAGAGTGTGTGCAGCGTTGTGCCTGAGTGTCAGCACACAGCTCACTCGCCTGCTGCAAGCTGCTGAGGGAGGCCTCAGAGGAGAAGGAAGGATGCCCAGTATGCCAGGTCCTCTGTGGTCCCTGTCTGGGAGTTGGTGGGAGCTTTGCTTCCAGAGCCACTAGGAAGAGGATTGTTTTGCCCTGAGAATTCCTCTGCAGCTTTGGCCCACTTCCTTTGTCTGACTTTTCAGCAAGAGTGAGTTTGGCATATGATTAAGAAATGTGTTTTTGCTTCTTTGCTGGCAAGAGCTGGACCAACTATTGGGCCAGAAATACTTTTCAGAAACATCACTATGAAATCATTCTTTTGATCAGAGACCTGCTTAGAACACTTTCTTCCTTTTATAAACTGGAACAGCAAAGAGTTTGAATGTTCTAGAAGATCATATAAAGGATAAAGCTAGATCTGTTTGAAAACTGGTGAATGGAATTTTCTGATCAGCAGGTAGCCTGTATTATGGGGCCAAATGACACTGTCCAAATGGAATATTTTAAAACTAGTCCTCTCAAGGTCTGGGAAACAATAGTTCACGTCTCATCTGAGGAAATAATTGTTTGCACCTGCTGAGTCATGGACAGGAGAGCAGCAAATGGGTACAACTCCAGCTTCTGGTTTCTCTCTTTGTCCAGGGGACCCGATGGGGTACAGCTCGAGAAGGCTAACAGCAGTGTCGCCACTGTGACCGGGCTGCAAGTGGGAACCTACGTGTTCACCTTGACTGTCAAAGATGAGAGGAACCTGCAAAGCCAGAGCTCTGTGAATGTCATTGTCAAAGAAGGTACCTCCCTACCTTGGGTTGGTGCAGCAGCCTCAGGGTTAGATAACTGAGGGATTCATCATCTCTTGTTTGGCTGCAGAAATTGATATAGAGACAGGGTGTGAGGAAGAAAGTTGGGGTAAGGGCAGCTGATACTTGCTTTTTTAAAACAATCTTCATTGAAAGTGATTGTACGGTGATTTTTCATTTCTTGCATTCCCCTCTCTCCCTTTCTCCTTTCCTTCATTCTCTATTGAATAGGGAAAGAATTAAGTTTTTTTTTTCCTTTGCATTTTTATTTTGCATCTGCTGCTAAGACCTGGGGTTTCTGTGACTCTCCCACTAGCTACAGTGACACCTGCTGTCAGACTTCAGAATGACTGTCCTGCACTGTAGCTTTCTGCGCTTTTCCTGTGAACCTGCACGCTGAAGCCAACGTGAGACAAGGGTTGATTGGCCTTGCTCTAGTTTGCAGGCTCATGATCAGTAATGGCCTCGAGAGAGGCCTCTAAGCTGACAGTAGGATGCCCTTCATTTGCAATATCCTAAGCTCAGTAAACACTACACAAGTAAACAAAGCTGCAGGTGGGGCCCAGGTTGAGCGATCTCTCTCTCCTTTTGCTCTAATTATTAAAGTACTAAAGGAATCAAAGAAGATGCTCAGAGAATAACATTTTAACCCATATTTTAAAGAGAATTTGTGGTATCAGCTGGATGAAACCTAAACTCTGAGGCTTTAATCCAGCTCTGTGGGCCTTTATTTCCAATTACCATATACATCCAGAGGACAGCAATGGGTTCCTTTCGGAGAGGCTGCCGTGGGAATGTAGGAGGGAACTACCCTTGTCCTCTCTGTTGGATGATGTCAGAGACGTTTCTCTCTCCATGGGACTGGAGCCTCAGGACCTGTGGCAGTGGTAGCTTTAAATCTACATCTTTAGCCCTGGTCAGTTTTCTCAGTGGTTAGTGTCAGCCTGTGGACTGAAGGGGCCTGGGTTCAATTCCTGTCAAGGGCACACACCTCAGTTGCAGGCTCAATCCCTGGCTCCGGCCAGGATGCATGTGGGAGGCAACCAACCAGTGTGTCTCTCTATCCCTCCTTTTTACTCTCTAAAAATCAATGGAAAAAATATCCTTGGGTGAGGATTTACAAAAAAATAAGAATAAAAAAATCTGTGCTGTTAGTTGCTGGCATGGATAGACTCTTGAAATAGTTTTCCATTTAATTCCCCATAAACATCATGAAGAAGCATCCCCCCCCCCAGATTATTATATGATTTCAATGATTTCTCTTTGCTTAGAAACGAACAAACCACCTATAGCCAAGATAACTGGGAATGTGGTGATAACCTTGCCCACGGACACAGCTGAGCTGGATGGCTCCAAGTCCTCAGATGACAAGGGAATAGTCAGCTACCTCTGGACTCGAGATGAGGGGAGCCCAGCAGCAGGGGTAAGTGTGCCAGGGGCTGGAGAGCAACACATGTTCCAAGGGGTGAGATGGAAGAGGAGGCTGAGCCAGATAGTCTACTGTTTTAACCAAGTGGTTCCTTATATCAAACCTGGATTGCTTTCTGAAATCCAGGGAGGTTCACTGACTTGCTTAGGGTCACTCTGCAAGCTAGCGTGGCACAGGATGAGTTTATCTTCCCTAACTCAAGCAACCATGGACTGCAGTGCTGTCACAGAGCAGAAGCTGCCGGAGGTGAAGCAGTCTAGCTCAGAGGGGGCTTAGTGGTGACAGAGCAGCAACGGAGTCCACAGAAGGAGTTTGTTTTGTTTTGCAAACACAGCCATGTTATTCAACCCTACAGGAGGTGTTAAATCACTCTGACCACCATCCTATCCTCTTTCTTTCCAACCTGGTTGAGGGAACCTACACATTTCATCTGAAAGTGACTGATGCGAAGGGTGAGAGTAATACAGACCAGACCACCGTGGAGGTGAAACCTGGTGAGTTCATTTAATGATGAGACTGAGTGGCATTGTTGGATAAGCCAAGCAGGGCCTCCATCCTGAGACGCCTTCTCCCCAGCATGGACAGAGTCAGATTTTTTTAAAAATCTAGAAACCCCAAGTTGAAAAATCCTTAGGGTCTGTCTGTTCCAACATTACCTCTCCTACCCACACAGGAATATGGACCTCCTACTCATCTCAGATGGAGAAACAGAGACTCAGGGTGGTTGTGTGAGAGCCAGGCCTTTGTGCCCAAGTCCAGCACTTCCTGCTCTACATGTGACTGATGGGAAAGGGTGCCCTGGGGATTGAGCACAGGAATAACTTGAGTCATGATGCCTCATCAACACCCAAATGCAGAAAACATTTATTTTTATAAATTGAGCCTCGGGCTTTTTCTGACAATGCAGGGAAGGTAAAGTAACTGGTGTCTTTTACATTTTTCAGATTTACGGAAATAAAATTTCTTTCTTAAATAGAACCATGTTTTTATTTTGCTTTGAGGCTAATTTGGTTTTAGAGAAGAAGTGAGTGTGGAGTGGGGTAGAGCTTGATAAATTTTTCAGCATCTGATGAGGAAGGATTAACTTCAAACCTGCTCTTTATTATCTAGGCCAAACCTGTGTCTCGGTATCTTAGATGGGAAGGATCTTGGCAGTCTTCCAGTCCTTGTCCCATCTCTCTGAAGGACGACAGCCAAGTCATTATAAAGTCTCTTCTGTGGTCCTAGCTGGTTTGATTCAGTGGATAGAGCATTGGCATGGGCACCAAAGGGTCCCGGGTTCGATTCTGGTTGGGGGCACATATCTCGGTTGCAGTCTCCACCCTGGCCAGGGCCATGGTCAGGGCGCATGGAGACAACCAATCGATATGTTTCTTTTTGTTTTTCCCTCTCTGTTCCAATCTCTCTAAAAGATCAATGGGAAAATATCCTCGGGTGAGTATTAAAACAAACAAAAATCTCTTCTGTGTTTAAAATCACATCACATTGTCCACTACTTGTGTAAATTATACATCAGAACAGGCAAATATTGCATTCAAGTGTGTGAATAAAGTATTCTGAATAATCACTAAACTTCCAAGTGTAGAACAGTCCTTAGGACATAATCAAAAGTAAAGCACAATGGTTTCCCAGTTCTAAATTGTAAAAATACCATGTAGCCCTAACTGGTTTGGCTCAGTGGATAGAGCATTGGCCTGCGGACTGAAGGGTCCCGGGTTTGATTCCGGTCAGGGGCATGTGCCTTGGTTGCGGGCACAATCCCCAGTGCCCAGTGGGGAGTGTACAGGAGGCAGCTGGTCGATGTTTCTCTCTCATTAATGTTTCTAACTATCTTTCTCCCTTCCTGTCTGCAAAAAATCAGTAAAATATATTTTTAAAAAAACACAAAACACCATGTAGCTGTGTGAGGTGGCTTTCTAAGGGATGCTTGTGCCTGATTTCTTTTGTGTTGATTGTTTTCAAACCTGCAGGTCAGATGCATTGCCATATTTATAAGAAGGTTGAGATGGGCATTTTCCCTCCCATTGTTGTAGACAAAGTCCCTGAAAATCAGATGTGGATCAGGAGAGGTTGCTAGATAAACCTACCCACCCTGAAGGGTTCAGCAAAGCCAGTTGAGGAAAAGCTTTCAAAACAAGTGTTTCTCCTACTCCCTTCACTAAACACTGTTGCCTCCCTGATCCCCCCAACCCATGGTAGTAATTCTCAGGTTGACATAGGGACCAAGAGTCCTTTTGAAGCTCCAACACCATTTCTGAACGCTCTCATTCCTTCCTCTCCTGTGCCAAAGCACATGCACAGTGGTGGGTCCGTGTTACTTCTCCTGCTTCTAAAGCCATGACTGATCCACGTGCTTTCCAGATCCCAGGAAAAACAACCTGGTGGAGATCATCTTGGATGTCAACGTCAGTCAGCTGACTGAGAGGCTGAAGGGGATGTTCATTCGCCAGATTGGGGTGCTCCTGGGGGTGCTGGACTCCGACATCATTGTGCAAAAGATTCAGCCGTACACGGAACAGAGGTAGCTGGGCAATGAATGGGGGGAGAAAAGAAAGACCAATGCCTTCCCCCCCCCCCCCCCGGGCTTTGTGACTGAGCTGAGAGATAGTGTGGGTAGAGAGAAGAGTGGGCCAGGAACCACTCATGGTGTCCATTTCTTTAATGAGTTCCTCTCTTCTGATACGTGTCACATGCTCTGTGCTAGACACTGCTGCAGCGTGCCAGGGCACCAAGTCAGAAGAGGTCCATTATGTTTGAAGTCCAGTCTAGTAGGGGAAATAAGTAAACATCAGTACAGAGTGGGTTTGACAGAATGTGTGATATCATGGAGGCACAGAGGCAAGGGTAACTAATTCTTCTGGAGGTTGGGGTAGGGGATAGATAGTCCAAAGATTTTTCCAGAAGTAAAACTTGCATCAGTCAAGCTTAGGGAAATCAGGAGGGCATTCAGAATGGGGGGACAGCATGAGCACTGGTCCTATGGTATGAAAGCACAGCAGTCCCTCTGGAAGAAATCACAGGTTCAGAGAGCTTACTGGGCCCCAGCATGTGGTAGAAGAGAAGATGCTGTGTAGACTGAGAATAGTCATATGCAAGTCAAGAAGTTTTAAGTTTTGGGCTGGAGGACTCAAGTTAGTTTGTTTTATGTACCTGAAGTTTTTGTTTTGTTATTAAAGCAAGGAGATTGGTGTTTTATAAGGGAGTTCAGTAGTGTGAAGGCTGGACTTGAATACGGAGACCAAAGACTGGGAGACCAGTCAGTAGTTGCAATGGAAGCAGCAGAAGAGAAGAAACTAAAAGGAAATTCAGGGGTAAATCAACAGGACTTGAGAGACCCTGTGAGGTTTCAAACAGGAGGCTTTGGATTTGGATACCTGAATAGATGTGAATGCCATTCATTGAGATCAGGGATACAGAAACAATCAGTTTCAAAGAAAAGATAGTGAGTTCAGTTTTGACTGTTTAACTTGGTCTTATGGGTTGCATGGGAAGATGCTTCATCAGAGTAGAAAGTATAGGCAGGAACTTGGGGTGGAGGAATAGTCAGTGAGAGGGAGCCTGCATCCGAGCAGGAGTCAAAGCCATGAGGACAGATGAGACATGGGGAGTGTCAAGAGGGCTGAGGACAGAGCTCTGGAGAACCCATATTTAACAAGAAAACAAAGAAAGAGGAGGCAGCAAAGGAAAGTAAGAAAGCAGAGGGGTGGGAGGAAAACCAGGTGTGGCTGGTTTGCTATGAGTTAAGAAGGGAGGGGAAGGGGGCTGCCAAAGGATTCAGATGCTTACAGAGACGCAGGTGTGGTAAGGACACATTTTTACTCAGATGTTGGGGGACCGAGGACAAATTCATTCTATGGTTTGAGGATACAGAGATGGGAAGTATAACACCTCTTTGAAGAGGTTGGTGCTGAAAATAACATGGGGATAAGCTGAAAAGAACACCTTTAAAGACAGGAAATACTTGAACGTTTTTACAGGCTGAGACGCAGGTGCAGGGAAAGTAGACGGTGGCGTTTTGAGGGTTGTAAAGGGACGTAGGTTTTGGGGACTGGCCCTCATCGAGCAGGAACACCACTGTGGAGATAGAGGAAAGGAGGGAAATGTGCTATTAGGATGAATTTATAGGTAGAGAGGATGAGGCTTGAGACCATTGGTGCCAACACCCTGTGTGTCGTCACTGAAACTGGAGACAAGGCCTTCTGCTTGAGGAGGTGGGAATGAGATGGGCAGTATGAGTAAAGTGCTAAAGGTTGGGGGTAGCAGCTCCAAGAATGGGTGCTGGCTTGAGCAATGTTGGTGTCTCAGCCAAGGTGAGAGATAGGTGAGAGCAGTGGTCCCAGAGTCACCTGGAGCTTTGATGAACATCATTACCCGAGCCTCACCCACAGATGGTTTCACCTGGTCTACAGCAGTGGTTGCAGACCATGGGTGGTCGGTGAGGTCCGAAAGGTTGGCGACTGCTAGTTCGGAGCAATGGTTCCCAGTGTGGGCGGTCCCCTCCCCCCCCACAGTGGGGGCAATTTGACTTTTAAGGGAGACAATTTGAGAATGAGTTGTTATAGTGAATTTTTGCATTTCTTAATGGTTCTAGGGGCCTCATATACAGTATATAAACATATATTATGACATATTCATGCATTTCACTTCTATTATGTTTTGAAACTTTATTTGCTATTTTTTCATATCACTTCATATTCTTAATGTTGTTTTTAACAATTTCTTAGTGATTTCTTCCTCAGTACAACTGTCCTTTTGTTCTTTTTTCTCTTTCATGGATGCCATGTTCTTTGGAAGCTTGTTTAGATCAAGTTAATGACCTTTTAGGTTTCCTCTATGTGAATAGGAGTTCACTTTTTGAATAAGAATTACATGTCACAGCAGGGGGGAGGGGGACATCAGGATTTTAGAGATGCTTAGGTGAGGCATGGCCAGAAAAGGTTGAGAAGTACTGGTCTAGACTGAGGTCTGGGCACCTAAAATCTAAAAGCTCCCCAGGTGAACCTAACATGGCCAGGGTTCACTGGGTCAGAAACAGCATAGTGATTTAGGACTTGGCTTGTCAGCTCTGCTCAATAGCCTGGGAGCAGGCAGGGATTGATCTAGGTGGTGGTGTCGGCTGGACACAGGCAGTGGAAACAGCGAGAGTGCTGGTCAGAGCACCGTGGAAGGGTCTGCTCTCAGACTTGCTGCCCCGTATCAGGCGTGAGGGCAGAGAGCATCACAGTGGCTGGGTTTCTGGCTCAGGTTTGGTTGGCTTAGTTGAGGAATGTTGGGGGGATTGGATATGGGTGGGAAATAGCTAATATAGTGGGAAAGAGCATGGTCCTTCCACCAGACAGGTTACCTGCCCTCTCCAAACCTGTTCTAGCAGTAAAAATGCTCATACCCATTTTATAGGATTGTTATTGAGGATCCAATAAAGTTATGTTTGCATAGTCCCTAATGCACAGAAAGTGCCCAATTAAAGGTTGTTATAAGTTTATTTTGAGACATGTTGGATTCGAGGTACCTGTGGAATATCTAGGACAGATATTCTAGCAAGAATTTAAAGATAAAGATTTGGTCACTCAGGAGAGACAGGGAGAGGAATTAAAAGATTTGAGAGTTACTGGTATATAGAAAGAAATTGAAACTTCCTATGGATTAGTTCACTATAAGAAAATGAGAAAAGGACCACAGATCTTTTATGGTAAAGAGTTGTTTCTTGATTCTAGAATTTATGTTATCCATTTTTAGCCTTCTTGTGCAGCAAGTTTTTAGAAAGACTTCTATGCCAGTGCTTCCCAAACTTTTATATCATACCACATAGGAAATTAGGCCATTTACATGGCACTTGGGGGTAAACAGTTACACTGTAAGCAACTGGTCCCACCCAGCTACGCTGTGTGTAGAGGGCATCAGTATCTTGGGCACACCTATAAACCAGTGTGACCCACTGCTTTGGGTCTGTGAGACTAACTCAAAGTAAAAAAGCAGGCTACCAAAAAATGGAGGCCAACTCATAGGGAACAGATTTGGTGCCACCCAGGTGTGAGTTTAAACATGGTCTGCCTTGGACAGAAATTGACAGTCAGAAAGCAAACAGATTCTGGGCCTGGAGTAACAGAATCTTGTTCCAGCCACACCATTGTGTAGTCTTGTTACTGTCGTAGTAATGATCGTTTTGGCCTGTGGGTAATTATTGGATGCCATCTAATAATTTACATTTTACAAAGCATTGTGGTTTGTCATATGAGTAACATGGGCATAAATCCAACAGCACCACAGTCTTAGCTATTAAAAAGCTAACAGCAGGGATGTGGTCATAACCAAATCCCCATCTTCCTGGCCTCTGCTTGTTTGGTATGGGTCCTCTTGTTAGCTGGGGCAGCTTAGGGCATTTCTAAAAGCATTGGTTTTGGGATCAGACATATCAGGGTTGGTATCTGGCTCTGCCAGAATTAACTGTGTGACTTTGGGCAAGTTACTTAACCCCTCTGAGCCCCAGTGTTGTCCTTTGTAAAATGGAGCTGACACCGCTAAGACCTCTCTCCCTGGCTTGCTGTAAGAGGATGCATATAATACTTAGCACAGGCTCTGGCACAAGCAGAGGTGCTTGGCAAATGGTAGCTGCTGCTGCTGTTGTTGACAGGTTCAGCTATCCCTATATACTGTTGCCTGTCTCTGCAGCACCAAGATGGTATTTTTTGTTCAAAACGAGCCTCCGCACCAGATCTTCAAAGGACATGAGGTGGCAGCGAAGCTCAAGAATGAGCTGCGGAAACAAAAGGCAGACTTTCTAGTATTCAGAGCCCTTGAAGTCTACACTGTCAGTGAGTAATTCCGGGGTGTTGGGAACAAGAGCCTACCCAGTGTCCTCTCTCACCTGTCAGCCCCCTCTGTCCTCGGGCCTCATCCCCTGTTCTCCAGGAACATGGAAATAATTTCTTTCCTCCACTACTGTTACCGTGAGGGTCCCAATTCATAGAGGTTCTTAACCAGAGATCTGTGGGCCCCTGAGATAGTGTTCAGAGGGCTGTACATTTCAGGGAAAAAATTACACATCTTTCTTTTCATTAACCTCTAACTGAAATTTATTATTTCCCTCAGTTATGAAGGTAATAGACAACACACTACACTTAATAGAACACATGACTTTGAGGCAATAGCAATAAGAGGTAATTTCTATCACACAACATGATGACATATTTTTACTCATCACTATTTCAAAGTTATCAGTTGTGAGACTCACTTCTAGATCTTGCTACTTCATTTTTAAATAAAAGCACACATATATTATTTTAAAAATTATATGTTTAGATATTTTATAAACAAATTCAATATATTGCTTCCCTTTATAATACTGTGCATTTTATTTTGCCAATTCAGAGAAGGGGGTCTTCAGGACATGGAATATTAAGAACTGCTGATATACAGAAATAACAAGTAAAAACAATCTGGAACACCCTGGCCTGTGTGGCTCAATTGGTTGGTGGTGGGTTCCATTTCTGGTCAGGGTACAAACCCAGGTTGGTAGTTCAGTCTCTGGTTGGGGCGAATGTAGGAGGCAGCTGATTGATGTTTCTCTCTCACATCAACCTCTCTCCCTCCCTCCTGCCTTCCTCCCTCTCTCTAAAAAAATAAAAAACAGTTTGGAACCATGTTCCAGTGGCCTTTCTAACTGCTCCAGTTGTATCTAACTGTGATGATAATTACGGGCAATGTGCCCAAGCTGTAGAAGCTCTTGGAGCAGGTCTTCAAGAAATGTCTCCCAGGCCACTGAATTGGGGGTGCCTTCCTGCTTTCACAGGCACTGGAAGCTGGCTCTCTTCCAGCTCTCATCCTGTTGTCTGTTCTCCCTTTTCTGCTTCTTTCAGCATGCCAGCTGAATTGTTCTGACCATGGCCACTGTGATTCCTTTACCAAACGCTGCATCTGTGACCCTTTCTGGATGGAGAATTTCATCAAGGTGCAGCTGAGGGATGGAGACAGCAACTGTGGTGAGTTTTCTGCTTGGCATTGTGCCAGCTGGTTTAGCACTGACTGTGGTTCTGAGTTGTGAGTGGGTGGGTCTCGGTGTTTCTGAGGCAGATGAGCAAGCAAGGACTTTGTGTATTTTCTGTTTGCAGAGGATTTTTACTTCTTTCCTCTGCACTTGCTCAAGGTTAGAGGAAAGCTTTGAAGCAGTTGTGTAAGAACCAAGCTGAAATCACACCAACTGTTCACTGCAACTGCTCACTGCAGCCTACATCAAACCAGCTGCAAGGCCTGTCCTTACAGCTGCCCCACTGTCCCAGGGTCTCAGAGAAGGGACTGGAAAGTGGGACAGTTCTGAAGGTTTAAAACTTCAGCTGCCTTCAACATTGATGTCTCACCTTCCCTGGGGAGCCCTGGGTCATTCTTATCTACAGAGTGAAGCCATCTCTCGCCCAGTTGGGGGCAGCCCAGACCTCCCTCTAGCCTCTCTCTGTACAACCCTGACCATTTTGTTTTTTATTTTCTTGGCAGAGTGGAGCGTGTTATATGTTATTATTGCTTGCTTTGTCATTGTCGTTGCCTTTGGAACCCTGTCCTGGACTGTGATCTGTTGTTGTAAGAGGTAAGTTGGATTATCCTTGGAAATTCATTCAGGCTTCTGGTCATTATAGTCACTCATCAGAGAGGTGTCTGGCCCTTTCCACATGGAAGGCACCGAGTCCTGGGCTCCTCCCTTCCTGTCAGTATTACAGTGCTCTGGCCCACTCAAGGCCTCCGCGGAAGCACATTCTTCAGCCAGTGCTGTCAGCGCAGGAATATGCAAGGGTAGTTAGGGTGGGAGTGGGAGGGCCTAGGTATGGAACTCGATCACATCTCTAGGCTGTATGTCTTTTAACACCCCATATCTCAGCCCCACCACCTCAGGAGATCACTTTTTTTCAGCCTTCCTCTCTCATTGGGATTCACATGTATACAAATTTTCACCAAATGAAAAAACCCGTTACCCTTACCCTAACTAAGGGTAACGGGTTTTTTCATTTGGTCTTCCTATCTAGTTTTATAATACTTAATAGTAATGCTTATTATGTTTTTCATTATTAAGTATGATTTCTACATTTACTGTGTGTCAAGCACCATGATAAATTTTATAAATAATATCTGTTTTAATGTGCATGACCTTTCCTCATCTTACAGACAGGAAAATGACATCACCTGTCCATGGACACACAGTAAATAAGTGGCAGAGCTGAGATTCAACCTGCATTATAACCACACATAAGACAGAAAATTAAAAGAACTTTAAAATTCCCACCACCAAAAATAATAAATAAATAATAAAAATTCCCATCAGCCAAAGATGATCACCATGAACAACTTTCTTGGTTTAATGCTTTCTTCTCTACCCCACCCCCTCAAGCATACAGTTTTCATTTTCTTTAGATTTTTAACCAATCTGCCCTTGGTACCATTGTGGACTAGTGAGTCCACGCTAAGACATCCATGTCTCCCTTGCCCTTTCCTGGAATTGGTGAGGATTATTTGAAATTACAGTTGCCAACTTTCCTGGCTGAAAAGCAGGAGAAACAGCTCTCCCACTAGCATGCACATGGCTGGCATCCTGTGGGTCTACCTGACCCTCACGCACAGCCTCCTTCCTAAGCAGGGGAGGGGATTGCGTTTTTCAGGCAAAAAGGAAAACCCAAGAGAAAAAGCAAGTACAAAATCCTAGATGCCACGGATCAAGAAAGCCTGGAGCTGAAGCCAACCTCCCGAGCAGGTAGTAGCCCTGGGGCTGGGGCGTCTACTCTCCCTGTGAGGAGCCACTGTCACTAGTCCCCTCCTAAACCTGTCACTCACAGCTGTTTGTGCTGGAAAACATTTTGTGTCCTGCCTGATGAAGGCCGAGGGTGGGCTTGGCCCTGTGCTGGCAGAAGCTGGACCAGCTCTGATACCACGGCTCTCTCAGCAATCCTTTCACTTTGCAGAGGGGTGAGGCCTCCTGCTTTCCTTTGCCTGCTTATTCCCTGGAGGTTTGCTTTTAAAGCTGCCCTCTGTAGTCAGGCTTAGGGACTGTGGCCCTCCTTTTTGTACAGACAAGGTGAGGCAGTGATGAGATTAAAGGCATGTCTGCCAACTGACCTTTCAGCTTCTCTCCAGTGTTTGTAGGTGGATCCACAGGCTCTGTCCTGGTCTTAGAGACAGAGGATAGATAGCAGGTTCCCAGCTGGTTCCAGGGGTGGAGCTGGGAGAGTCGGGACTGTAGAGGGCCTCCATTCCTCGCTGGGCTGTCATGGGTGGTTTCATTCATCATGGATGCCACAGGACAGGCAGCATCTATATCTTACTCATCGGTGAACATGGATTGAGACCACTGTGTACCAGGCCCTGTGCCAGACATGACTTGTATTATAGCAAAAGACAAACTCATAAATATACACAAAGGTGATAATGAAAGGTCTTTATAAAGATTAACAGTCAAGCTGAGCCCTGAAGGACGATTAGCAGTTAGTCATGTAAAGACTGGGCAGTGTCATTTCAGGCAGAGTAGTCAGTGAAGGTCATCTGCTGGAAGGAGCAGAGGACATTTGAGGAAGTGGAAGGAGGCGGCATGATGAACATGGGGCAAGCAGCATGTAGCTGGACAAGGAGTAGGGAACTTACTGTAGGTTCCTTCTAAGAGCAATAGGGAGCCACAGATAGTTTTTAAGGGTGAATGGTGCAGTATGAGCGACATTTTAAGAAGACAACTGTGGCTACTCTATGAAGGAATTGGAGAGGGGCAAGAGTAAGTGAAATAAGATTAATCTGTGGGGTGACCAGCAGGGTGGTTGGGGGGAGGGGTTCCCTGCTGGCAGCCACCTTGGACAGCCTGGGGCCTGCAGGTAGCTGCTCCGTTGAGTGTCTGACCCCTGGAGGTCAGTGCGCATCATAGCTACCGGTTGTTCTACTGTTCGGTCATTTTGCATATTAGGCTTTTATTATATAGGGTAATTTCCAGTTGGAATATTTTTATTTGTCAGGCATATTCTTAATAGGCAATTGCTTTCTTTCTATTTTTGGCTGTTATGAGGAGTGGCATTATAGATGTTCCTCTGCTGTGTCCTCAGTGGACATATGTATGGGTTTCTGTTAGGTGTAGACCTAGGAATGGAATTGCTGAGTCATAAATGTCTGTTCAGCTCCCATTGATATGACCAGTTTCCCAGCTTGCAGTGTGTAGTGAGTGAAGGCCACTCACTTCTTTAAGCAGAATAGAAGCCCACAATGGGAGGACCCTAGATGGTGCTATGTACTGTGGAGCCAGGAGCATTTGTCTCCCTTCAAGCTCCTGTCCTCTGCAGCTATGGACTGGAAGGGCTGTGGGGAAGAAGGGAAGCTTCCAGTGGGAACTGGTGGGAGAAAGACCCCAGAGGGCACAGTGAGGCAGGGGTGAGTATTTCATCTACAGGGGCAAAGCAGGGGTATTGAGAACTTTTGAGCCTCACCTGGGCTTGGTTCTTATGTTAGCCAATCCCCCACCCACCACATTGGGGAAGCCCAAGATGCTGAGGGTTCTTCTTTGGCCCTGCTGCTCTGCAGTCATGTCCCAGAACTGTACCTGTGATGGTCCCCAGATGCAGTCAGTCTGGCTGCCCTCAGCATTCAGACTTCAGGTATGTCTGACAGGGAAGGGGCACAATGGTTCTGAATTATCTTAGGACATTCAGTGTTTTCTGGGGATCTGAGTGGGCCCCAGGGAGGGAAAGTGCTTGTTGGATGATGAGGGTTCAAACACCTCATTTGACTAGTCACCTTTTTAAGAAGGGAGATATGTTAGCTCTTGGGGGTGGGCAGTGGCAGACTCAGAGCACTGCCAAGTTGGATTCTCACTGTTGGAAAAAGTCCCATTTCTAATCCTGCTATGCTATCTCAGCCTGCCTTTTGCTTTCTCTGGAATATTATTTATACCAGTCAGAGCCCAAGCCATCTTACTGTTGGGACAAGATCTGCCCTAAAGCCATTGCCAGACCACATTGTACAGTGTGGCCTCTGCAGCCACAGGGACAGTAGTAAAGGTGATCCCCTCCATGGCTTGGAGAATCTCAGACATCTTTTCTGACCTCAGGTGCTTCTCATGGGTTCTGGTTTGTGTTCTCTGATGAGCTGATGGCTAGGAAAACTGTTGGAGTCCCTATTTAGTCAGGCTCTCCCAGTAGAACCCTTCCAAGCCATGTGCCTGCTCTCCTACCTCCGGTCCCGGTCACTGAAGCCAGTGCAAACATCTCCGTAGAGTGAAGTCCAGGCTGACTCAGTGCCAGAAACTGGCAAGCACTTCACACCATGCTGAGCCAGGACACCGAGAAAGCATTAGAGCTTGCATTCTTGTTTGTTGTGCTTTCCTGCCTCCCAAGAACTCCACCCTATTCATAAAGGGAGATAAAACATCGCGCATTTAAGAGAAAGAGGTCATTGGGTTGCACCAACCAAAACTCCTGGAGATAATCCGCACTGGAACTGTTGGTCTCGTTTCCTCTGACTTTCCTTATAGGGCTGTTCCAGCTAGCCAGCACAGGGAGGACTCAGGCAGCCACCTTCCCATCTGCCCCTCCCAGCAGGGAGAGGGGACCATGACTCCCTGTTCCTCTGCTCTTCAGGCTGGGAGGAGGGTGTGGCTCAAGCCAGGGAAGGTTGGTGCTCCTGATGCTGGAGTCCCTTATCTTCCTTGCAGGCATCAAACAGAAAGGCCCAATGCTGAGCAGCAGCCTGATGCACTCTGAGTCGGAGCTGGACAGCGATGATGCCATCTTCACATGGCCAGACAGAGAGAAGGGCAAACTCCTGCATGGTCAGAATGGCTCCGTGCCCAATGGACAGACCCCACTTAAGGCCAGGAGCCCTCGGGAGGAGCTCTTATAGCCAGCCACCTGGTCTGTCTCCTCAGGGTAGGGATTGGCAGTGCTGGGGTCCAGAGCATTGCCAGGCTGGTTCTCAAACCTCCCATTTCAGTGGGCAGCTGCTCTGCCAGCATTTGCTGGTCAACTCCCCCCATATCATCCACAACCAGAGCTGCTACCTGGATCCAGAGACATTCTCCAGGAACTCTGAACAAAGCTGTGAATGAAGAGGTTTCCTCTTTAAACCCGTCTGGTAGTCCCTCCACCCCTTCCCCCCTACATCTCCTTTCCCCCTGCATATCCTCACCTCAGGGCCTTTTTTTGCAAACCCCGCCCCTGCTCTGAGGGTGGACACAGCCAGCTCCCTGTTGGCAGGGCTGCACTCCCAGAGCACCTGCACAGCGAGGATTGGCTATGCCCCGCACGGCTGGGTACAGAACCAAGTACTACCAGCCTACAAGAGCCTGCCCTACATTCTTCTCTTCTTTGGGATCCCTTGGTCCAGAGGATGTGGCATCACCTTCTCTTCACACAGATGCTGGGTTGGTACAGACATGGTGCCTGATCCAAGGGTAAGGGAGAGCGGGCTGTAGTGTCAGAGCAGCGAGGCTGGACCAGACCGCCTCCCCACCTCCTGACCAGTGCTGGCTGAGAGCAGAGCCACAGCTGACTGGAATGTTACGGCATGAGAGCGCATGTGTGCGATTGCCCCATTGTGGTGTTCTTTGTGTCCTGTGTGTGTGTGTGTATGCGTGTATGTGTGTGTATGCGTGCGTATTGGCTACTCACAAGGCGACCCTGATCTGGAAAGATTTTAAGCTCCTTGGAAGAGAGACTTCTATAGTGTCTGGGTATTGAGGAATGGGAGCTTTGGGGGAGTGACTTTTTAAAAAGAAGCTTACAGTTTATACCACTGTCTCTTGTGAGATATTAAACACGCTATTTAATTGTACATGTGCCCACTGACTGTGCTGTACTCCATCACTGACCTGTACCCTAGAGCCAGCTACCGGTGCATTCCTGAGAGGTGGTGACCTCCAGCAAGGAAGTCGTGAGACTGGCATCAACACTGTGGCCAGCAGTGCTGGGTTGTGCCTCCACAGCTGCCTGGCTGCTGGTGGTAGAGTGCATCCCTCCCGGCTCCTGCTGGTCAGCTGCCTTGGCTGTTATGGAGGGGAGTTTTCTGTCCTTCATTCAATACCTACAGCTCCCCCTTATCCCAGGGCCTAATGCCCAGGGTGTGGGGCCCTTTCTAGAACAGCCAGAAGGAACGCCAAATAGAAGGCATCCTTGCATTTCTGGAACCCCACTAGGTACTGTGTACAGAGAGGAAACTTACCAGGAAGCAAAACTCAAAAGAAAACTCCCAGGACTGGAAGGCTGCAGCCTTGGCCTTTCTGCTTGGGAAGGGACTGATCCTTGTCCTTACAGCTTCCCTTTGGCCCATCTGGTAAGTGGAAGGAGCTGAAGAGGCGGCCACAGACATTGAGAGTTACTCTCTGAAAAGGGGATGGAAAGAAGGTGCATGCAGTGAAGCCATACCAAGTCCTGAACTAGGGGAAAATAGCCAGTTGGGTTTGGTAGACAAAGAGGTAAAGTACCCAGAGACCCAGTACCTCTTAACCACTGCAGGGAGAGGCCCCTGATATTTGTAGAATCTGTGTTTATCAGTTTAAGGGGCCTATACATTCTTTGGTTATGCTCAAACCATGACTATAACCCCTTCCATCTACTTACCCCTCAGTTTAGGGGTGAGGCTTGTGGCGACTATGTAGTTTCCAATATTTCCAGCTTTGGGGCTGTGGCTGTCTACTGTTGGGCTTCCACTGGAAGGGGGTAAAGGGACTCTCAAGAGTTTCTCAGGTTTGACATTGAAGGGTATTGATCAGGCTTTTTTGTTTGTTTCATGCAAAGGACAGGTCTTGGTCAGTTTTCTATCCAATACTCAGTGCAGATTCAAATATGCCCTAGTCTAAGCTTTCCTCGCCCACCCTTTTCACTTCTAATCACATTCTGGCACCATGAGTTGTGGGTCCTATGCTGACTGCCTATTGGAATCTCCTGAGCACCTTTTAAACCACATTGATACCTGGAACCCACACACAGGAGGTTTTGACTTTTGAATATTTAACTGAACTTTTATTAAGTCCTCCTATAATTTGTGAAGACATACCAAGTCCTGGATTAGGGGAAAATAGCCAGTTGGGTTTGGTAGACAAAGAGATAAAGTACCCAGAGACCCAGTACCTCTTAACCACTGCAGGGAGAGGCCCCTGAAGTTGGGTGTGGCAGAGATCAACCATTCATCAAACCAGGGTCCTTTCCCAAGACACACAGCTCATCTACATTTCCAGACTTGTGCACAATATGGGCAGAAGAGAATTCCATCTTCAGCCCTGCCCATTAAGTTTTCTGTGACTCCCGCTCCCTTCCTCTATCTGCTGGCCACAGCAGAGGCGCACTTGGGGAACAACCTTCCTGCGAACCACCATCTGGAAAAGAGCTGCCCTACCAGAATAGCCTTTGGATTATTAGGAGAGAAATAAAAACATATTAAAAAAAAACACCTCATGTTAAAATTATGGGTCTAAACCTACCAGTTTGGTTCAGTGGATAGAGGGTCGGCCTGTGGACCCAAAGAGTCCCTGGTTTGATTCCAGTCAAGGGCATGTATGTTGGTTGCAGGCTCCTCCTCACCTGGGCTCTGGTCGGGGTGCATGCAGGAGGCAACCAATCGATGTGTTTCTCTCACATGGATGTTTCTCTTTGTCTTTCCCTCTCCCACTCTCTAAAAAGATCAATGGAAAAATGTCCTTAGGTGAGGATTAACAAAAAACAAAGACCAAAAATAAAAAGATGGTGGGTCTAGGCTTGCTTCTGTCACAGGTCTCCCTGGGCCCAAGTACATTACTAGGGTTGACAATGCCTCAGCTCAGGCTGCCACAACAGTCACTCAGGATTTATGCTGCCCTACACAGCATAGCAGTACTCACAGCGACTACAGGCAGGGGGTAGAACCTGCCTCCATTGTCCCACACATCCCAGCACAGCCTAGTAGAGGTAGTTGGGACACCCTTCCCTGCACACCCACCCCGCAAAAAAAACCAGCATTGACAACGGACATTAGTGAAAAGCAGGCAATTCTGTGAGCTCAGAAAATCAGTTCTCTACAATCCACCATATATTCCTAGGGGTGCCCCTTAACTCACATAGGTACGTGGCATTTCTCTTAACAAAAGCACTGCAGCTCTATTGTGACTATAGAGGCTCAAATACTGCAGGTAAGAAAGAAACAAACTTACGCAATACCACCATCTAGTGGAAAATGCCCTACCTATCAATACCTGCTGAACTGTAAGCAATATAGTAAACAAAAAAGTTCACTACCTCAAATGCACAAATAGAGAAACAATCCATCAAATAACATGACCATCCAAGGTAACTTAAGAGTGCACAAAATGAAATGTCCAGAAATCAAACTCAAAGTCATGGAAGATGGTGACTTAAATGTCAGAATTCAAGATTGCAGCTATGAAGAAACTCGATATACAAGAAAACTCAGGTAGTTCAGCCCTAGCTGGTTTGGCTCAATGGATAGTGTCAGCTTGCAGACTGAAGGGTCCCAGATTCGATTCTGGCCAAGGGCACATGCTGGAGTTGGAGTTGTGGCTCGATCCCCAGTAGGGGGCGTGCAGGAGGCAGCCAATCAATGATTCTCAGCATTGATGTTTTTATCTCCCTCTTCTGTCCTCTCTAAAATCAATAATTACATATATTAAAAGGCAGTTCAATGAGCTAATGAACAAAAGGAGTACTTTACTAAAGAGACTGGAACTATAAAAACCAAACAAGCCCTGACCAGTTTGGCTCAGTGGGTAGAGCATAGGCCTGTGGACTCAAGGGTCCCAGGTTCGATTCCGATCAAGGGCATGTACCTTGGTTGCAGGCACATCCCCAGTAGGGAGTGTGTGGGAGGCAGCTGATCAATGTTTCTAATTGATGTTTCTAACTCTATCTCTCTCCCTTCCTCTCTGTAAAAAAAAAAAAAAAATCAGTAAAATATATTAAAAAAAAACAAATTCTGAAGCTGAAGAACTCAAAAAATGAGTTAAGGAATGCATTAAAGAGCAATGAAAATAGAGCAGACCAGATGGAAGAGAGAACTAGTTCAAAGATGGAAATCTAGAAATGACCCAGGAGGGAGAAGAGAATCGAGAGTTTAAAATGAAAGAGCTCTATGTCCTGGCCTATGTCTGTGGTTAGAGTACTAGCCCACGCGGTGAAGGGTCTCAGGTTTGATTCCCAATCAAGGGCATACATATACTTAGATTGCAGGTGTGATCCGTGCCCTAGCTGGGGCATATGCAGGAGGCAACCAATCAATGTGTGTCTCTCACATTGATGTTTTCCCCCTCACTTTTTCTCTTCTACTCTCTAAAAATCAACAGAAGAAATATCCTTGGGTGAGGATTAACAAAGAAACAAACAAAAAGAACTCCAAAAACTATCCAACATTAGAAAGAGCAATATGAGGATAACGGGCACACCAGAAGAAAAAGGAACCGAGAGCCTACTCAAATAATTGAAAAGAACCTTTCTAAAGCCTATGGAAAGAACTGGACTTTATAATAGAGGAAGTGAACATAAGACCTAATTATATCAATGCAGAAAGATCTTCTCCAAGACCCATTTTATTCAAACTGTCAAAAATAATAAAGAATTCCAAAGCAGTCAGGGAGGAAAAAAAGATTAGCCTACAAAGGAAACCCTATTATATGATCAGATTTTACAGTGGAACATAACAAGACAGGAGTAATGGAAATATTGAAAAAACCAAAATATTGAAAAAATATTGAAAAAACCATCAGCCAAGGGTAATTTATCTAGCAAGTTAGTCTACAGATATGAAGGAGAAATGAAGGCTTTCCCAGACAAAAGCTGAGAATTTATCATCACAGGGCCAGCATTGCAAGGATTGTTGAAAGTAGCTGTTTCATCTTCTATATAAATCTCAAATCTCCGAAAGTTCACCGATTGCTTTGAAATTTTGACATAACGTTGCATTTGAATATGCGCATGATTTTCTATACCTACATTATATAGATGTCACACCTGTAAGAGGTAAAAACATATTTTGAAAGAAAAAAAAAGCACAGGTAAAAACATGCTTTTTTTGAAAAACAGCAACAACTGTTGTACGTAAAAGCAACACAGGCTACGAACTTATTATTCAGTCTAACATTCAAAGCCAGGCAGTCACATACAAGTCCGTTGACACTGTTGTGGAAGCAGATTAAGCGGTAAATTATCCAACAGAATTTTGGAATTCACCTCGATCTGCCAGGGATGCCACTGCACGTACTGCAATTGAAAATTGGTGTAGACACAAAACACTGGGGGGTAGGGGAGGCTGGGGGCAGGGCAGGGGGAAAAAAGAGATATATGTACTAAGCTTTGTAATACTTTATGTAATAAAAAAAAATTGGTGTGCCAACTATCATGTTCCAAAATACCAACTAGCGTGGGGCTGGGCTGGGGCTTGGGGCGCGGGCAGCCGCAGCGGTCCCCCCCAACGCCGGCGGCCAAGGGCTCACAGGGAGTGAGGTAGGTGAAGGTGGGGGAGCTTCCTCGGCTCCTTTTTCCTCCGGCTTTTGGGTGGCTCGGCGAGGGCCCCTGCCGGTAGGAATTGGGAGCAGCTGGGCCGCTTTGGGCACGGGCCGCCTGTGGGAAGCAGGGGTGCAGGCCGGCAGTGGGGGGCCCGGGCTGCAGAGGTGCACATGTGCAAGGCCAGACCAGCCAGGCAGGGTGGGGGTGGGGGTGGGGGCGTGCCAGGGGCAGCTGCTTGGGAGGGCGCATTGTAGACCCACAAGCCTTGTGCAAATAAACATATTAGAAACGTGCGCTTTCTCTTTTCTTTCTTTCCCATTTAACCAGACTGAGCCACAGCAACGTGTGGCCGGGTACAGCTAGTTGGAAATAAAAAGACAAAGGTATACAAAACTGAGTAAGATGACTAACAGGCAGAAACAGGAAACTGGAAATCTATTTCAAAATATGATATTAAACAGTTATAACGAAGGTTAATAGGTGGTGGTGAAGGGATACTACTGCAATTTGGTAATACCAAATACCAAAAGGGAGAATTTGACCATGAAATCATAAAAGGGGGCAGAAAGTGACTTGGAGTGGGTATAGGTGAATGAAGGTAAAACTGAATCAGAAGAACAAGCACAACCATATGTATGAAACATTGTACATAAACCTAATGCTAACCACAAAACAAATATCCAGAGCTGAGATTCCAAACATAAAAGAGGAAATGGAGGGGAAAAAAATCATAGAAAACCACCAAACTAAAATAGCAGACAGAATCACAAGGGAGGAAAAAGAGGTTCAAAAGTAACAAGATAAATTATCTATAGTAAGTTTCATACATCAATAATTCCGTAAATGTAAATGAAGTAAACATCAATCAAAAGGCATAGAATTGTGTGACATTAAAAAACAAATCTCAACTATAATGTTTCCTATGAGAGACTGCTACAAAAACAAACAGAGGCTCAAAAGTGAAGATGATATTTCAAACAAATGGCATCCACAGAAAAGTAGGTATAGCAGTACTTATATTGAACAGAATACATTTTGAGATAAAGGTAAAAGACAACAATGACTATTTTATAATGATAAAGGGGATAACTCATCAAGAAGTAACATATATATACATGTATATATATATATATATACCCAAGCTGATGAGAGCATCAAAATACATAATTTACCAGCAGACCTAAAAGGAAAAAAAAAACACAAAAAAAGGATAAAACTACATTTCTAGCAGGGGACCTTAATACCCCATTGACAGCAGTGAGATCACCCTGACAAAAAGTCAGTAAGAAAACACCCTTAAATGACTTAAGACCAAACAGACATAGTTGATATTCTACAACTCCCCTCCCCTCCCATAAAACAACAGAATACACATTCTGAAGTGCACAAGGATAGATCATATGTTGGGGCACAAAACTAGTCTCAATAAACTTAAGATGACGGAAATCATGCCAAATATATTTTCTGACTACAATGGTATGAACTTAGAAATCAACCAGAAGGAAGTCGGGAACCAAGATGGCGGCATAAGGCATACACTTTAATGTGCAGCCTCCCACAACCACATTAAAAAATACAACAGTAAAGCTAAACTGCCATACTCCAGAACCAAGGGAGTGGAAGCTTTACAACTAGAAGGCAAGAAAAGGAGTGCATTGAGACTGAGTAGAAGTTCTCGGCACCAAAATAGAGAGGTACGGAGGCGCGGAACGGAAAGTGTTTCGAACGCTACCACACAGTGAAGCACTATTAGGTTACAGTTTTTTCTGTAAGATCTGTTGAAAATTTCGAAAAAATATTGTAATTTTGTATAAATAAAATTATTTTGATTGTGAAAGTGTTTTTTTACGTTTATCTAGAATGTAGTAATTTTGTGTACATAAAAAATACAGTAACACATATTTTGCAAAGTAAATAAACAGAGACCTCTTTTTAAACTAAAACACTGAAAGTTTTATAGAAAAATATCAAATAGATCGAAAGATAGGAATATTTTACGGAAAGTCTAATTTTGGCAAGAAAATGTCAAAAAAGCCCCGCGTTACGACGTGATTTGGTGGGAAAATGCCCGATTACAAAGTGCTAAATTCACAAATTACAGGAAGTTACATCACATCTGGGTGGGCCTTTGACATCATGAAATCCATTCCCTTAACACTGGGCAGGAGAGTCAGACTGAGTGGCTCTCAGTCTTTGACTGATTAGCCCCCAGAGCAGGGCTTTTAACACCAGAACTTCCTGATCCTATCAAACCCAGAACATTGTCTTCCTTACGAAGCAATTTGACTTTGCAGTCGATGTTGATGGTTGACCTGGATCAACCCATGATTTTGTGCATTTGGGATTCTCAAAATAAATCCACTTTTCTTTGCCAGTCACAATTCGACGCAAAAAGACTTCCTTTTGTGCTGTGGAAACATCTTACTGATGACTTTTTGGTTTTCCATTTATCTTTCGTTCAGTTGATGTGACACCCATTTTCCTTCCTTTAAAATCTTTCCCATTGCTTGTAAACAATCGGAAACTGTTTGCTGAGCCAACGTTTAATCTTTCTGCAAGGTGTTTTTTGAGTTTGACAGGCATCTTCATCCAATAATGCTTGTAACTGTTAGCTTTCAAACTTTTCCTGGATGTTCATTGTCTTTCACATAGAAATCATCACTTTTAATGCGTTTAAACCAGCGTTCATAAGTATCTTGAGATGAAGCATGTTCACCATAAGCTTCCTGGAGTATTCACCAGCACTTTTCTTCAAAATAAAGTAATGAATTATAACTTACCGCAAATGCTCTTTTTATGGCACAAAATTTGACATTTTTAATACCTATGATGTTAACACCTTCAGCAAATTTGACATATGAAGTTTTGAAGCTTGATGTCAATACAACAAAATAGCATAGATATCAAATGGTATAAAGCTCAACATATGTGTAATTCCATCTGTTGAAAAAAATCCGCATTATTAACCGGTATGCCTGGTATGTGGAAATTAAACGCTACTGAACAACCACTGATTCAAAGAAGAAATAAAAGATGAAAAGATACACAGAGACAAATGAAAATACAGCATACCAAAAGTTTTGGGACACAGCAAAAGTAGTCTTAAGAGGGAAATTTACACACACACACACAAGTGTCCCAGAGCATGGATTCGTGCACATTGAAATGAAATTAATTAGAAGAAATATTTTAATATCACTATTCACCCTTTCTCTATAATAGAAGTGTCAACCAAATTCATGATTGACAATGACATATCGAAACACATATGTGCAATTGGCACGAGAGCTTTATATGTATCACACATGCATGAGTCAACTTAGCCTTTTATAGATATAAACTTGCTTAATTAGACTTGCTTTCTGATTTAAACATTTTCTGGCCCAGTGAAGCATACCAACTTCTCTTTCAGGTAATTGTGAGCAACACAGCAGTAAATATCAACACAAAGCAGATTATTATTGTAGATCATGCAGGGAGAAAAAAGGGTAAAACATTTAACTGTAGCAGTATTTTACTATATTCTGAGCAGTGAGAAAACCTGAAGTCATTTTCAAGGTCCACCACTTCTTCTTCTCAGTCGGGTCAAGTTTCTAAACTTTCTAAATCTCTGTTTTCTAAAATAGCAGACAGAAGGAAAGAAATAATAAATATTAGAGTAGAAATAAATAAAATAGAGATTTAAAAGGCAATAGAAAAAAATTAATGAAACAAAGAGCTGGTTGCATGAAAAGATACACAATAAGCAAAATTGACACACCTCTGGCTAGACTCACTAATGAAATAAAATCAAATAAAAAAATGAGAAGTTACCACAGACACCACAGAAATGCAAAAGAGTATACAAGAATACTATGAAAGTTTATATGGCACCAAATTTGATAACCTAGAAGTAATAGACAAATTTTTAGAAGCATACAACCTTTCTAGACTCAATTATGAGGAACTGTGAAACCTAAATAGACCAATCATTATATTAAGGAAATAGAGTAATCAAAACCTTCTCCAACACGCTGGTGAATTTTACCAGACTTCCTCAATCTCTTCTAAAAATTCTCAAGAGGAGGAATACTTCCCAACTCATTTTACAAGGGCAACATTACCTAGATACTAACACCAGGCAATACAATACAATACAAAAAAAAAAATTACAGGCCAATACCTCTGATGAACAAGATGCAAAAATCCTAAATAAATACTAACAAGTCAAATCAATATATTAAAAGGATTATACATCATGATCAAATGGGGTTCATTCCCAGGATACAAAGATGATTCATCATCCACAAGTCAATGTGATATACCACATTAACGAAATAAAACTCATGAGTATATCAACAGATGCAAAAAAAAAAAAAAAAAAAAAAAAAAAAAAAAAAAAAAAAAAAAAAAAAAAAAAAAAAAAAAAAAAAAAAAAAAAAAAAAAAAAAGCATGTGAAAAGATACAATATCCATTTATGATAAAAAACACTCAATAAAATCATATAGAAGGAAAGTACCTCAACATAATAAAGGAGATATATGATAGTCTTCTTTTCCATTTTTTCTGATTTTATTACTATTTTCTTCTTTTTTTCCCTGTTGTTCATTCTTTAAATTATTGAATTGAATGATTACTTTATTCATTCTTAATCTTTGTTCCCTGAAAATGATTTCATGAAAAGGAAACATGATTTTAAATCTGATTTTTCCCTCTAGGTTCTGCTTCAGCTGTGTTCCCAGATTCAGATATAATAATTTTATCATTCATTAGTCCATTGTAGGTGCTTTCTCATTTCCCTTTTTATTCTAAGGGTTATCCATCCTCCCTTTTACCCAAAATTTTGTTAGTTTTCAGGCTATTTATGAAGTACAGTAATATCCATATTTTGTATTAATTCTATCAGTATGTAACCCCTCACCTTCTTTCTTTGTTGCATTAAATCTTTTTTATCAGATACTATGAATGTTGCTTCCTCAGATCTCTCTTAACATTTGTCTAATGTTTTTGCGTAACTTTTACTGTTGTTAAATTTTAATTTATCCAGTCTTTAAAATTTTTTACTCATTTATATCAATATCAACTCATGAATTCCTATTTTATTCATTGGTTTGTAATCTGATAACACAATTTGTCCTAGACTTAAGGAATGGAAGCATCTTCTGGTTGCCTCCTATTTCCTTCTGACATATCCCCTTTTTTTTTTATAGCATTTACATACTCAAAAGATATTCCAGGATTATCTTTTTCATTCCCCAGTCTTGGAATCAGTCATTGAGCCCTCATGCCTTAGCTCTTGATATGCTTATTGCTACCAAGGTAAAACTGTTTCTATACCACATCAGTGGATAGAATCAAGCAATCCATAAAATATATATATACACACTAGTGACCCGGTGCATGAATTGGTGCACACTGAAAGGAAATTAGACAGTGGCTGGTGGGGCAAAAGTGGTGGGACAGGCCTAGGCGAGATGGGCTGGACACGCCGTGAATCCAACCTCCCGTGTTCCCTCCCCAGCTGGCCACACCTGGGAGTGGGGTCCCTCCAGCAGGTGGGGTCCCTCAGCCTGACCTGCAGGGATTGGGCAGAAACTGGCTCTCTGACATCCCTCAAGGGGTCCCAGAGTACAAGAGGGCACTCTACAAAGTTGCTGTCACACAGGGTGTGCAATGCAAACACAAGTGTGCAGTAAACCAGATTCAGGGCTGACAGCGCCCCAGCAACAACATAACCCACAGCCAAAGTGGAATTGGGCAGGCCAGCGAGGAACTGGGCTCCCTCCTCGGGTTCTGGGGTGTGTCACCCAAGAACCACCGCTGCCAAGTCACCGCAGCTCAGCAGCTCCTGCATTGAACATTTGCCACCTGGTGGTCAGTGCGTGTCATACTTACCAACCAGCAGGACAGATGGTCACTTAGCCTTTTATATATATAGATACTCATATCATTATATACAACTGTATCTACCTGTCTGTCTAAACCTATGAGTTCATAGCAATTCTTCCAATTTCATTCAATATCTCAGGGGTCTTCCTAGCCTTCTCCCTTTCCACGTTCATTAATCCTTTCTTAAACAGTGAGAAACCTGGCTCCCATTATGCTCAATATATGTACTTATTTCTCAATTGCTTAACTTATTTGAATAATGTAATCAGTCTCCTCCTAGCCATTCCAGCCACTCACTGCCTCACTTGCTCTGATGCTGCGCTGCTTCACTGTGGCACCTCTCACCAGCGGGCTTCCATGGGCTCCAGGCACACACCAATTCCTCCATGCTTTTACTTCCTCAAACACTAATGTCTCTACGCAGAGAAGGGCAAGTAAATAAAGATGGGAAAACAAGGGTGAGAATCTGTCTTCAGTTAAATTTAAGATGTTTACATTCATTGTAATTTAGAACTTATTTCTGCTGTTATTTCACAATTTTTACTTACTGTACTCCCCTCCCCGCCTCCCTGCTGCTTTCCACTGAGTAGCAATGGATAATTTTCTTCTAATTGTTTAAAAGGTAACACATTCTACTTTTTCATATGGCTGAGTGGTATTCCATTATATATATGTATCATGGCTTTAATTCTATGTTGAAAGACAATTAGGTTGTTTCTGTATCTTGGCTATTGTGAATAATGCTGCAATGAATACAGGGGTACATATATCTTTACTTAACATTTGAACGCCAGGCATAAATGATAACTTATTATTTCACTTTGTGAGAAAAACTGAGGCACAGGGAGGTTAAATAATTTACACGCTATACAATCAGCAAGTGAAAAGACCAGCATCTAAAACCTTGGAACTTCTATTTTGTAACAATACCTCTCACATTTTTTCAAATGATAGTAACATATGATGATGACAGACAAGAGGTATTGGGGTATTATTGCTTAAATCTTTCCTAAAATTTCAACACAGTACCATAGGGAACCTTTCCAACATGGAAAATTAGAGTCTGAATTAACAGAAAACTGGAATTCATTAGCAAAAATTCATTTTACTTTAGACTTCTTAGAAAAGTTCTATTTTACAAAATTAGGAATGCCACAAGGGCAGTTTGATAGAAAGTTTATATGGAATTGAACGTATACTTGTACAGCATAAAGACAGCTCTAAAATCTAAGAAAAATACCATTTAGCCCCAGATTCCCAAATTAAATACGTAAATATTCTTAAAATGGACATATTCTTTATTCTAATCCCACAATTTTAAAATTGTATAAGCTGAACAGATGCAACCTTTGTAAATCTCAAAAGTTTGCCTGAAATGAAATATATACTATATACCTGATATTCCTAGATTTTAGGGTTTTGAATAGAATAAATTAACTAAAAATGGGAACAAGTCTTTTGATGCAAGAAAGCAAACAACCGAAAAGACTGTAATGAAACAGTATGTTTACTGAAATGAGTAAATACCAAATAATTTATTTTATGAAAGCTGCTTTCTTAGTTATATACCATCTGTTGGTCATACCAATATGGTCAAACAGAAAAAAATATTTAAAATTATTTCAAGAAAATTATAAAGAAAAAGAATAACTCACCCATCAAATACAAATATACTATTTTATTCTAAGGGAATATTTCTGTGGTTTCTGCAAGGGGAAAACCCAAAAGTGGTTAAAAAAAAATAAAAAGGATAACTTAGTTGGTTCTCTGTGTTTGATTTTTTTTCTCTCCTGGAAAAAAAAAAAGTAATTTTACATAATTTTAATAAATTTTAAAAGCAAATAATTGGACATGTATCAACAGCTATGTTTATGAGGAATGATCAATATTTTCTTGTATGAATTAATTTAGGGTCTGAACAACTCTGTGATTTAATATGCAATTTAAATCCCAATATAGTCATTTACGTAGGGTATTGGCTGTTCTCAGTTAAAAAATACAGATTTCTTTTTCCTCTCTGGTGTTTTATAACAATTTCTCTACTGTGCCAAGAATATTTATTTTTCATACAACTACAGAAAGAGAAATGTTAGTGTTTATACAAAACATAAAATGAATATATTGGGGACTATTACACCTGAAGTTTCTGGACAGTTTATTGGCAGACTTATGAGACAATTCAATTGTTTTTTCCTCCATATTAAACAAGGTCTGGAAGTAAGAAGTTTTCCAATCAGAGATGACAAACACAGATGGAATTAAATCATACAGAACTGGGGTGGATTTACTTCTTTACACAGTTCTCATAACAAAAATGAAATATGTCACAGGCCGAGGGACAGAACCATCAAGTACACAATGTTAAAAGGCCTAGTTTTAAATTTTTATTGTAGTTAAATGACTTTCATTTACTTATTTAAAAAAAAGCAAAAACCTGCCACTCCCACCTAAAAAATGGGACATATTTAAATGTATTTCAAGGTTAAAATTTCTAAGAGACTTTGGACTTCTCTCATTTCTATTAGGGTCAAATTAATCTCTGCTAAAGAAGTTTTGTGATTAGCCAACATCATAAAAGCTTTGATTCAAAATTTTGTGGGGAAGAAACTGAGAATGTACAAGGGAGATGGATCAATATGTCAAACACACTATGACTTGCAATCCTCAGAAAACTACTAAAACAGCTAGAGTTTGGAATAATGCTATAAGAAGACCTGCTTATGACTATGAAAGACAGTCAGTGTCTTTGTATCGTAGCCCCATTTTCAAGTTCCTTAGAACAACAAGGTCATCTTCCAAATGCTTTGTATAGGAACATACTAAGATCTTTTCTATCATAATTCCGATAGCCAAATAATACTGTGTCTTTGTGGAATCATCCACAGGTTTGCCAGTTAGGAGAGAGACTATCCTTTTTGAAATGACACAGGCCTCCAGAAACTGGTGCTAAAGACAAAATAAGAGGAATTTAGAAAATAGCAAGATAAAACAATGAAAGGAAAGCTGCCATTTGGGGATAAAATGAAAACAAAAGGATAACCCCCATTTCTGTGCACCACATCTCATGCCATGAGACAGCAACAATAAAGGCTGACACCCAGAGAAGTGGGCATTTTAGTGGGTTTTCTAGAAACATTTCAAGACACCCGGGGTCTAATGGCTCCACAGTACTTCTCTGTGTGTAACTGGACTGCAGAGTTTCAACCCCTTTACACCTTAATTTAGCCACATCGACCCACAGCTGAGATGGCTAGACCCAGGAAGTAAAAGGACACAGTATTCTGGGAACAGCAGGGAAGGCCTTGCTTCCTGATGCGAGGGCCAAAAGCAAAGCACAGAGGCTTCGATCCTTCACAGAAATGGCTTGGCAGTGACAATCAAAATCAAGACCCCTTCACTCTCTACCTTATAATAAAAGTTCAGTATTTTTATTGGGTCTTCAAAAATACTCAACATCAGAGTATTTTTATTAGTCCCACGGTCCTCATCTGATGTCACTCTTAGCTCTGTACTATTGCTACCCTGACTTTGACATAGGGCTCCTCCAAGTAGCCTATTGCAGCCAAGGTTTCACTCCAAAGTTACCTCTCTAAGGTCTAAGGTTACTATGGTAGAGTTTTATATAACTGTTTTCCTTAAAAATATTCCACAATTTGTTATTCCCAAACAAAATAAGACTATGCACCACTCAGAGAAATTGGTTAGTCATTCCGAAGATGTCTAAAAACTAGATCACTGCCAAAGAACAACATTTCTCAGTTCACATTCTTTCCTTCAATTTTCATTTGTACATCCACACTGTGGTTCACGAGTTATCTATTTTCCATTATGTTATAATCAAGTCAAGGGGACTTGGACTTCTACATCGTTTTCCAAAGCTTGGATGCCTTCACAGTTTGGTGCATACCAATGTGTGTGAAAATTGGAACCCCACTTCTGCTTTAATCTGACAAGTCAACATCAGAGTCTTCAGATTTGGCTTTGGCAAGTTCTTCGTGTACCTCCCTCACCATGAGAATACGTGTTAACATCGTGTCCAGGGTCCCAGGGTCTATCGGGAATGTGGAGTACCACATGGGGCTATTCGGGACACAGGAACGCTCTGGTTGAAGGTAAAACACATCATTCCTCTGCTTCACACTTTCAGAACTATCCACAGGAAAAAGAGAAAAAAGAAAGAAAATTGGGGATCAGAGAGCAGAGGTAATACATAACTACTCTTTAATGTAATGGCTCTCAACTTTGCTCTGCTGTGACTTATATCCAGATCAGCAACATACCCACACAGTTTATAAACACTTTCCCTGAGGAGCAACCTATAACTCCACATCTTTTCTCACACACTCAATAAATCATATTGGTTTGGAAAAGAGTCTGATGTTAGTAGAATTCACAGTGTAAACCCTTCAGACTTTAGTACTTATAACATTTTTAGGAGCAACAAATCTAACTCACATGTGACACTATGCTGAGAACCACATTTCCTCAGCATATCCTGGAATGAACCCTATGAGCACTTAATACACCTATCAAAGGGCAAACACAGTCATCGGATTTCTTTGAGAGAAAAGTGCATTGGTGTGATCTTACAACTCTTAAGTCATAAAGTTTCTGTAAGAAAAAGACCACTCAAAAATTTTCAAGACCTTAAAAAGAAAATGTTTTTGTACTTATAGTTTTAGCAGTTTAAAAGCTCCTCCAAATATCTTTTCTATATAAATAATAAAACACAGCAGTTCAGATATCACATAAATGTTGAGTAACCGTTGTAAAAATCAAACAATGGCAGGGATTCTTATTCTTGCTTTTGAAGAGGTTTTTGGTAAAAAGATTATCAAAATAATGCAATTTGTTTCTTGGTTCAAAATCCAGGCAGATACAAGAATGGGGAAATAATAGGCAGTAAATTCATCTTCAGACTTTGATTTTAATCATAGGAGAGCTACATTTCTGTTATTCAAGCACCTGAAATCCAAAATATGTTAACTACTTTTTGAAGAGTACTCTATCTAGTTCAGGGGAAGAGCACTTACCATTTTGACAGGTAAAACTCATAAAGTCTGACAGGGCATCTTAGTGGGTTGTCTGTATTCTCTGCCATTTCTACACCCGCTGGAACCTCGTCATCTTCATTTCGTTTCCTCTTGCCAACAGTTAGTTTATCTTGAGTCAGGAAATAATAAAAAGATTATATTTTTCAAGTATCAAGACACCCAACAAGCTTTGCTTCCAGTCAAAACTGTCACTCCCTCCCCTTTCCTTTCCCTTACTCATTCAACAAGTATTTACTGAGCATCTATGGAGGTGCTAGATATAATTTTAAGTGCAGGGTTAATAGCACTGAACAAAACAAAGTCCCTGTCCTGTAAAGGTTATGTTCCCCTGCTCACCAAAGTAGGGGGAAATGGTGAAAAGCACAGAGCAAGAGCATGTCTCACTTCTGAGCCTGATTTGAAGAGATTTTAATAGGTACATTGTTCTTAAGGGTTTCAGTGCTCTTCTCCTACACCGTAGACATGGAGGTAAGACGTTTTCACCTCTTTATCTAAAAATATTTATACTCTCCTGGCCGGGTGGCCCAGTTGATTAAAGCATCACCCCACACAGCAAAGTTGTGGGTTCGATTCCCAGTCAGGGCATATACCTAGGTTGTGGATTCCATCCCTGGTCGAGGTGCACACTGGAAGGAGACAACTTGATCGATGTTACTCTCTCACACTGATGTTTCTCTCTCTCTTTCTCAAATCAATAAAAACTTGCCCTCCAGTGAAGATTGAAAGAA